>KE504751.1:570476-606888 GCA_000441515.1 Elaeis oleifera | reverse complement strand
ACATGTTGAGTGGTTATGGACTATGGTACATCCATATGATGGATGTATGTATGAATGTTTCCCTGTTAGCTGATTATATAAATATATCTGCAAGAGTTGCAATAGGAGCTGGGTGCCCCTGATGCATTATATTATCAGCTGAATCTTTCTTTTGTATGTTCCAACTATTGATTGAAATTTTTATATATTGATGTAAAATTATAAAAAAAAATATTTGAAAATACATAGAAATTGTTTCTTTCTATTTTCAGATAGAGATCAAGCATTAATGGAAGTCTTCATAAAAATGAAGACTGGACTACCAGACATTTGTAGAGCAAAGGCACATTAAGATTGACCATGACATGGTTCAATCTATGATGCACCTAGGGTCAGACCCATAAATCATCCCATGCCTCGGATGATTTTTTCGAAGTCCATAACCATTAGTTTTCTTTATACGCTCTTACATGCTGGTAGTTAGAATTAAAATTTATTTTGCATATGATGCATGTATATATATTTTGGATGTGCTTGAGACCTAAGTTCCTCGTTTAAATTATATTAAGTCATAATGGCGAAGTGTTAAGAACACTACCCATGCCTTCATGCTAAGCCAGTATTATATCAAGAACCATAGTAGGCTTGTTGTGCTATCCACAGGGCTTGCTGTGGGGACTGATTTGATACTGTCTTGATGCATGATGAAGCTTAGCTCATACTAAGTCAATAGAGTATGTCAAAAACTGTAGTGAGTTTATTGTGCTATCCACAAGACTTGCTAAAGAATTAATATGATGTTGACTTAGTGATGCTTATGGCATATTTTGGTAGCGCTGCCTTATTGTGCTATCCATAAGAATGGTATTATTCAGATATGACCATATAAGATTGAAAGGTATGACTTAACTAAGATACTATAGTTTGTTATGCTATCCACAAGGCTATAAGTATTTTAGAGGCAAAAATTATGTTGAGAGTTGCATGAGATGCAATTGGTAAAGAATTACCTACCTTTGAACTCATAGGAGCTTGTTGTGCTATCCACAAGACTTTTTATGAAAAATTGGGCTCTCAACCCCATTAAGGAACTAAATGATAGGTTTCCTCGTTTTTCATATTTGAGGGCTATGAAATTCGTTAAAATAATGGGAGACACATTTAGATAAAAACCTCGTCTAAATTGTGTATGTCATCATGCGTAGTCCTTTTATGTTCTTATATATCTGCATATTTACTTTCACTGCTTGGTATATTTTAAATTGACTAAATTTTATGGAATGGTTGAGGAACCTGAGAATAATTCTCACTTAGGAGATAGTATCCCATTCTCCTGATTCTGATTTGATCGAAGATGATACTATAAAGAAAGAATAATCGTATATGAGATATGACGGGGTGACAGTATGACTGTCAAGTGTATCCCGATTAACTTAATCATGCGATTAAGTCAATATCATGGATTGAGTTAATCCAGGATTTGATCCTATTAACTCTCCTGGATTTCTTCTTTAGTATCTTCTAGGATGAGAAGGTGAAAATTATCTTCACTTTGGGTGTCTATTTTCATTACAGTAAAAATGAGCATTAGAGATAAATTGCAAGAGTTGTCTTGCAAATGTGAAGCAATAGCAGGATGCAAAAATTACATTTGCTAATGGTTTGTATATGATACAAACTAATTTTATCATTGAGTGCTTCAGCTTTAGAATTTTTGGATATGTGATACCTTATATAGGTTCCATTTATACAAAGTGTTGCTGGACCTATAAAGCTGAAGATAGGTGATTACATGCTTTTGGCACTGATAGATAGTCCATTCATGCTAAGGCTGTAGGAACCTATGTAACCTTCAAGCAAAGTTTAGGAACTAATAGACCGTTGTTATATGCCTGAATTTATCAAAATATTATTTAATTCTTTTATTTTGTAACATGATTTAAATTAATATAAAGAGTAAAGTTACTCTCCTAATAAATTTTATGGTTATGATTTTATGATAATGGTCTCATATTTCTGTTGCTCAATGATGTTGTTCTTCATGTTGATGAGAACAAAAAAGAATATGTGATGGTCACATATCTCTGGTACTACCAACAAGTAATACAAAGAAGAGTTCTTTGTTCTATATGATTCTGAATCATATAGAACTTGTAAATCTTGTCTCATGGATAAAATGACCAAGATCCCATTTACTTGATATGAAAAAGACGAGCAAGGTATTAGGTCTTGAACAAGTAGATGTTCGAAGACTAATAATATCTTGACCCAGAGATAGACACCCCATATGAGATATGGTGTGTTCTCTAATATGCTTCACAAATGTTGATTCTCATTCTGGAGATATATCCTAGAAATTGCTGCATATATTTTTGAATTAGATACTAACAAAATCTGTTACTAGCGCTTCATATAAGATATGGAAAGAAGCATGTTGCCCAACTTATGTTAAAAAAGTTGATATACATAAGTTTGTGCTAGAACAGGTTTATATAAGTTTATAGGTTATCCTAAAGAATAGTATGTGATACCATTTCTTCCATCCTACCGGACAAAAAGTATTTTGTCAGTAGGTATGGCACTTTTTAGAAAAAAAAGTTTTAAGAAGGGGACAGTGGGAGGATAATTGAACTTGAAAAGTTCAAGACCTATGAACTATTCTATCATAACCTGTGGAGTGTCCACAAGCTGATCCTCGACCAAATGTGCCCATCGATGAGCTACGACCATGACACACCTCCTCACCGAAGGTCAATATAAGTGTGTAATGTACCACTCAAAATATGGATTTGTCATTGTGAATGACGATACACCATACATCATTGAGAATGATATTTCTTGACATATTTGAAATCATCATGAGTAGAGACTCTGATAAATGACTTGAAACCATGACTTCCGAAAAGGACTTCCTGTACATCAACCAAGTATGGACTATGCTTGAAGCACCTATGGATATGACCCAACAGGTTGCTAACAGTCTGGATTTTTGCTTGCTATAGCCACACACCATCTAAAGAGTGTCTCTAGTTGGAGGGCAAATCCATTTATGGATTATAGCAGGTATTGAGGTGTCGGTACTTCTATTTTTGATGAGATAGTCAAAACGTTTGACTTTATCAAATATGGATGAACCGTGTGTGTGCAAGAAGACAAGTGGGAGTCCTACTAACTTCTTGATTTTGTATGTGAATGACATACAGCATACTGGAAAAGTAGTCCCGATATTGCTCTCGGTCAATGACATGCTTATCACAGAAGTTTTCATGGAAAAGACTTAAGTGTAGCGTCCAATATATTTGGCATCTATAGTGATAGATGTAAGTGAATAGGACTTATCCCAATCTAAGTACATGAATTTTTATATTAAAGGTGTTCAACATGAATGGGTATAAAAGAGTTTACTGATCCATATATTCAATGTACCAAGACTGATATGTTTATGCCTTGTGCATAGTCATTGATTTCAGGCAAATCCATGATAAGATCTTTTGAAAACTATGAAAAGCGTTCTCAAAGTATTTGAGAAGTACTAGAGGAGCAGTAAATTGAAAAGGTTCCAAACAACAAACTGTGTTTGACTCAGTTAATTGTTGTTAGTAAAGATTACTAAGAAAATCGTCTGATGAAAGGGTTCATCACTGAGTTGGGTGTGGTCTCACTAGGTACCCACGCACATCCTAAGGCACTTTCACCTCATTCATGATTTGATCATAAAATGAGTTCATATAAAGAATAGTATAATGGACCAGTTCACTAAGCCTTAACACAGCAGCCAAGGTTCGCCGTACCGGTACCGGACCCCGTACCGATGAAATTCTGTTTAATGTCGGTACGCGGTTCGATACGGTACGGTAATGTCGGTACACTTCGGTACGGCGTACCGATACGAGATCGGTACGGTACGATACGGGCGGTATGGCATTCCATGACAGCAGCAGTGTGTTCGCCACCCTATTTGCATAGGCATCAGGTGTAGGGGCGATTGAGTTTAGTGTAAGTGGGAGATTGAAAGAATAGTGCCCTACAAGCCAATCGCATGGGTGACGCGAAGGGACTTTTATTTTCTTCCTACTCATTTGCATGACATTAATTATTTTTATTTATGAGGTATTGTGTTTTATCATTTGCTGCATCATATTTTTATGATTATGACAATCCCCATAGATTAGGGCAATGATTTTAGAGCCATGATGAGATCATGCCAGTGAGACCTAAAATCTTGATAGTTCCAATCTAAAATATTTCCAGTCGTTGGATTATCGAATCAGAGATCGATGATGCTAGTAAGACTGGTACATTATATGTATGCTCGATGGAGAGGATGGTTGATCTCACAATCACTTATGTGATGACACTAATACAAGAATGTAAGTGCTCATTAGAGAATGAGTTCACTGAACTGACCCGTATGAAGAACATCTGATGGAGTCTTACAGCATGTCGACAGATGATTCTCCAGTGGGAGTAGTGCATGTGATCTTTTGATCTGAGATCACCATGGTACCTTATGTATATGGATCCTTACTTTGGTTATTTCCTAGCATGCTACTTTGAGATGTGTGGGATATTTTGGGTATAGTGAAGTGTGCATGAAGGTTGTGAGTGGTCAATAAGGAATCGATCACTCCTTGTAGGAGGAGAGAACATCTTATGTGATCTCATAGGATGATGACTTTGAGAGTCTTTAACCAGAGCAGGGATGAACAGTAGAAAAGATTTCTACTGGTTCATCAACTGAGTCATCATCATCGGATCGAAATACATATGGATAGGTATTTGGGCTTGACATATTTTCATGCTCATGGTCTATCTGGGATGTTGTGTGATCGAAGGATTGAATTGCACGGTAACTCGCCACGAAAGGATAATTTTAATTTTTCACCAAATTTCAAATCTTCCGGATAGTCATGACATGCTAGACGTCAATCTTGACTAATGGACCCGTCAGAATTAAGAGTTTAATTAAAAATTAATTAGGAAGAGCCCTAGTTGATTGGGACTCTTGAGCTGACCTAATCTAATCGGATTAGAGTTACGTCGAGAGTCTGGATTCACTGCTAGCTAGATTTGAAAACCAATGGGTCACACACAATAGGAATTTAGTCTTGGTCCAATCTATTTAGATTTATTGTAAATCCAATGGGCTAATTAAATTACTAGCACATGAATTAACCCAAGTTCCCAATTGGGTTCGATGCAAAGGAGTTTGTGCTAACCTTTAACTTGTTGCCTTGACCTAATCTGATTGGGTTTGAACCATCTAATTGTCCGGTGGCTGATCTGATTTTTATGTAAGAGTTCCATAAGAAATCATCCTCCTCCATGCCAAAACCACACGCATAAAATAAATGGCATCACATATATTTTGGGCGTTTAAGAAAAGGAGTCCTTTACTTCTCTTAAATTTCTTACCAACTTTGATGCGTTCCTTTATTTCCTCGTGTCATGTGATGACTCTTGAAATTATGGGCGCAGAAGAGAAGGAAGAGTCCTTCTCTGGCAAGAAGTTTGAACGCCAAAAATAAATAGGATGCCACGTATATGCGTTGGATGATATGGAAGAGTCCTTAATGTCATGGACTCTTTGTTTCTCACGCGTTCCCTTATCCCACGCGCCATATGATGGCGTTTTATTTTTCTTGGTAGAGAAAGTCCTTCTGCAGATAAAACACTTCCTATTCCACACCTTGCTCTTGGAATTCCATGCTAAAATTAATTTGTGGCGTGTAAGAATTAAGGGATGCCCAGAGTTGGCGTCCCATGGTGTCGCCCCTTCTTTCCTATAAATAAGAGGCGCTACACTTGGTTCTGTGTGCCAATTTTGGCTGAGAGTAAGCATGGAAATGAGAAGAAAATGATGGAAAAAAGTCTGAAAAAAAGATAAGAAAAAGGGAGAGAAAAATAAAAGAAAGAGAGAGAAAAGAAAAGACATGAGATACTTGTCCTAAAATCAGATTGTTCAAGTGTTGAACATCTGATTTGATTTTTGTGTGGTGTGATCATCTGGAAATGGTTCCTAGAATGATCTTAGTGGAGGTCTTGAAGGCATACAAGTGGTGGTGCCATCCGTTCTTGCGAAGGACAATCGACAGCAAACTTACGAAGAAGGCTGCAGCACTATGTCGAATTGGGAAGGGCCTTGATCAGTCCCGTGTGGATCACCGTTGGACTTCTACTTTGGAGTCTTGTAGAGATCTCAAGATTACCAGATGCTCATTTTTTTGCTGATATATGGCTTCTGATCTCTTCTTGTTATATATGCTTATGCTATTTGATTGCGATCATTAAGGTGTTCCTGGGACTTTTGTGTTTCGGTACTCTAGTTTAATTGTTAAACTTGTTTTCAATAGTTGAATACATGTAAAATTTTGAAATTTATATTCTGCTGCGTCACCGAACCAACATTCACAACCAAGCTATCAGTCCGACGATAGCTCTCAAAGTCCAAATCTCAGTGAGGGATCGAGGATGAGTTATGATCCAATGTGCCTACCTTATGGAATGAGCACAGAGGATTATAATGCTATCTAGCTAAAGGGATGGACTAATGTTCCTCCTGACTATGCAGATGATTCTGTTATTATGGACATCAACGATCGATCAGATTCTGATGATCGATACGTATTGAGTATTTTTAGATTTTTTAATTAGTTTAAGCATTTTAGAATCCAATGATATATAGTCCATGTATTGATTATTTAGGATGCTAAATAACATAATATCATGCTTAGATTCGTGTCACACGTGATTAAAGGTGCATCGAAGTGATACGAATATTAATGAATATCACTAAATATTATTTTAGACTTTAAATTATTTAATAATTCAAAAAACTTGATTGGACACCTCCTACCCCAAAAGAAAAGAGAAAAAAGCAAAAAAAATGGTGTGCCGATTTGGCCGGCATGCCGCCATACTGAATCGGCCGGTGATCGAGACGGTCACCGGTATCGATTTGTAAAATCTTGGTCTAATGCATGAGGCCCCACCACAGTGGGATCTGGGATGCAGCCTTATCCCTGCATGCAGAGAGGCCATTTTTGTATTTCAAACCCATGACACCCACAGGCCACAGTACCATTGCATGTAGGCAAATCTGCAACCATCTTAGCTTATAGACTATCTTTTTTAAATAATAGCATTCTATAATGAGATGCATAAATACTGTCGATAGAAATATAGGGTAATAGATACATAAAGATGCTTCCCTCCAAGGATAGATGAAGCTTCTGAATAATTTGGACTAAACGCATAAACTGACTGTGGCAATGTACATGCCAGTCTGAAGTTCATATTCCCCTTCTTAACAACTGAATGCCAGGAAGATTATGACCTCTTAGAGATAGAGAACCAACATGGAAATCTATTAAAAGTCGTCAAAAGAACAAGCAACTTTCAAGAACCTAAAGAGGAGATTTGTTAAAATAAAAAACTGGACAAATTTCCTGCATTCCTTATGGCTTGGTTTAGTTTCCAAGTCATCTGAGTCGTCTGGGCCAAGTTGTTGATAGTGAGTGCTATCTAACAGTAATTCATCATGCTTGGAACAATAATATGATAAATGATTTTGTTTATTTTAATCCATATTTTTATATGAGCTATTATTTCCCATTATGCCCTAGATAGAGCAAGTTTTCAGATTTGTAGTTGCGAAAGGTTCTACATGTAAGTCACACATAAGCAGAACTTCCAAGCTAAATGGTGCATGTAAATACAGACCGCATACAGTGTTTCTCATTTCACGTAAACCATGATTCATGTTAAGCACTTGAAACATATAAGCATGATGTAAGAAGCTTAAATGAAAACACATGAAAGCACCAAATTTAGAAAATGGAAATAGACAAATTTATTTAAAATATATTAATTATTTAACTAGAGAACTTTCTTAGTTGAGCAGGTAAATTGCAACATCGAGGTAGCCGTGGCAGTCAAATGTTCCATAGAGCTTCTCCTAGAAATTCTTTGATATTCATGTTTACTTAGCTGAGACATGGATATTGGATAGAAACTAAATGCACTTTAATATATAGTTTTGGGAGAGCTATTGTCATGTTAGCCATAAGTAATTGGAAATTGTTTGAATGACTCATCAGGAAAAACTCTCAATAAAACATAATACACCTTACTACTATTCATCTTGGTTAACTCCAAGTGTAGAAGAATGATTTAGCAAACAATTCAAACATTAATGATTTTATAATAGTTGGAACTCAAAAACAACAAAATATCCTGTGCAGTGAGAAATTAGAACATATCCACTCAAGCCTTCAGCACAATACTTTGACAAAGAATTTGTTAACAAAAGAACAACATAGCTCTGTAACCAATAAAAGAGATGAAACCAACCTGAGCTTTGATGACTTCGATGCCTTTCACAAAGTTCTCCTTGGAAGCAGGAGTATGTAACGGCCCCAGTAAGGTGCCTTTCTCTAATGGATTGCCAATTTTCACTTGATTGTACACTTTTATCAGTTGATCAAGCACGCTTTGATATATACTTTCATGAAGAAGCTGTATCCAAAGGGAAGAGACCAGATTTAGCTCAAATTGGGCATGTATGGCCACTAAAAGATAATATTATACAGGTGCAATATTATTTTACCAGCCTACGACATGTAGTGCAGCGTTGTCCAGCTGTACCAACAGCAGCAAACAGAACAGAACGAACAGCAAGCTGGATGTCGGCATCATCCATGACAATTATAGCATTATTTCCACTAAGTTCAAGCAGGCATTTACCAAATCTCTCATTAACTTTCTGTTGAACCATCAGACCAACCTGTATTTAAAGATGTGGCCATATAAGATGTATTATCATAAAAATAATTGGTTCCCCTGCTCAACTAAAATAATTAGATGAGCATACTATCAAAGTCTTACTGTAAACAAAGAAGAACAGTGCAGAACAAGTGTAACAAAATAAAATTGATTATGCTGCTCAATCAAAAAAATGAAAATGAGCACACCGTCATAATCTTCAATGTAGACAAAGAAGAAAAGTGACTGCACAATATATATAAGGAATAAACAAACTTTCATTTGCAGAAACATGTTCAGAAGATCTGCTGGAGACACGGATCAGTATGCTAGAAATCCCTCGACCAGATGTATTCTATCTCACTAAAATTGTTCTCATCACTAATATAAACAAATCATATGAAGGCAGATGATCAATATAAGAAATTTAATAGGTAAAGAAAACAAGTAAAGCAGGCAGCCGATAGTTCTGGACAAGGTTTTTGGTACCAAACTGTACAAGCTGGTAGGAGGTACCAACCTAAAATGGTACTGTTATGGTACTGGGGACAAATTAGCCCCCATACTGACACATGGTATGGCTGTTGTGACATTTCCAATAGAAAACTGTTAATCTTAAGGGGTCCACAATGCCAACCAAAATTGTACCAGTATAAGGTCCAATATTGAGACCCAAAACCTGGTAACCATGCAAAGATTTCAAATAAAGTTTGTCAGTGAAGATTCTGCTAATGGCTACCAGCATGTGCCACAGCCAATGCACCTGACTGATTCAAAATGGGAGATCTGAAGGACATCCATGAAGCCATCAGCTAATCAAGATGAAGAGTATGTAATAGATGACTGTGAACCCACCATACAATGAAATCACATCATTCACCAGCAAAGGATCACTTGGCATGTGAAACATTATAACACATGAATGAGTCACAAGAACAAGATATCTGACAAAGAGCTATAATTTCATCAGCCAATCAGGTCGAAGAATATAAGATGGACAACAGAGATAATTAAAAATGTCACTTCGTACACTTGACACATGATTACCAATGTCTAATTCAGAATGTATTTTGTGTTGCATCAATAAACAAGAGAAAAACATATTACAGGATGACCAAGTTCTGTCTACCAATCAAGAGGAAGAAACATTTGATGGATGGTCAAGAACCCATCAACCTACCTTGGACAAGATGTATTCATTGTTATCTCGAGGGACAGGATTTCAAGAGTGCCTGTAATTTCATCAAATAATGAGGCCCCATTACTCGATGAAATTCAACTGACACATAAGATGCAAGCTAGCATGAGAATTATTCAAGGGGAAGCATCTTACCCTGTGAACCAATTAAAAGGACAGCATCCAAGATTCCATCAATCAAGGATGGACATATCTGATCACATCAGCAATTGAAATGTAAGAAGCACAAGTGATAGACAAGCCCAACAGTATTCGATGGACAGCTGTGTAATTTACTGGCACACATGATGCCATTGATGGGTGATAATGTTATTACACGTGCAATGTCTGTGACTCATTCAAAAGGAAGAAGTATCTGATAAATGGCTGAATCATGACAAATTAGTATTTGATGGATGGGTCATTTAACTATTAGAGGGAGGACCAATTGACCCAGCGGACAAAAGCAGATAAAATTGGCATGCTGAGCAGCAAGACATAGTCTACTGTAAAATCCTCTCTCTTGTTTCTCCCCTTCATTCACTTTTAACTTAGGAGTCAGATGCACTGATGAGTGGCTCAATGGTTCAAAGTGCTTCTTTCGTTTCCCCTTCATAACATAGAGAATATTCCTTATAGGTAATGCAAATAAAAAATGCAACTACAGATAAGCAATATGGTGGGAAATGATGTATGAACAGTAAGACTTGAAAAACTGCCCAACATGTACAGAACAAGGTTAAAATAATTTGTATACATAGAATTTCATACGTTGCCTTCTAGAACAAACAAAAAATAACAAGAATAAAGATAGTGCTGGAAATGGCATTTTCATCCATGCCATTTAATTATTTATTATTTCCTTGAAAAACAAACCAACTTAATTTCCAAAACATGTTTTCCAAACCAGTGTTTCCCACACCACCCTATACTGCCAGGGACAGGGCATACTGTACCATACCAACACTGTCATACTAATCCGTACAATGTACCGACACTGTAAAAGGATGGTTCTGGTACGAGGTCTATTACTGAGATGGGGACCCTTGTTCCAACACTATCCGAGGAGGAACACATAGTTATAATAACCCTTAAATTTTTCCATGAGCAACCAATCTCTTCTATACATCTTCATACCAGTAAGTTTTACCTGTATGATAAACTAGAATACATATTTTATAGATTAAACTGGCCTACTGTCAAAGAAGAAGACATCTGAAAAGCAAAACACTGATCAATGCCACTGTTTAACACTTGATTACTGCAATTAAGCCAAATCCACGCAAGTTAGTAAATAAGCAAAAATGTTTTCTAGACCCTACAAAACTCTAGGAGTGCATTTATTATTACTTAGTTACAATATTAAAATTTATGGAACATTATATATTCCAGAAGAAAGAATAACCAACTTGCAATAATACCTTTGTACTTCCAGTAAATGAGACAAGCGGAATCCTCGTATCACAAGCTATCGCTTGACCAATCTCAGCACCTCCACAAATGCTGTGAAAATTGCACCTGGCAAATTGTTCTTCTCCAAAACTCCAGCAACTATTTCAGTCATCGCAATTGTTATTAATGGGGTTGTTGGTGCACCTTTCCTGTGTTGCATGAAAGTGGCATCATTGATCAAAGCACTACTGTTTAATTTTCAAATTGCAACAGAAATAAAGACAGCATTTTGTTTTGTGGGCATGACATTACAAGAAGTTAAGACAACTGTTGTAAAATCCACAAGAACCAGGGAGCAATATGGTTTTCGGTTTTCATCAAGATAACAACAGTTTTAATTTTTGCAGCTTTGTCATTTTCTTAATCCACATTAAAAAAAAGTAGGTTATTATGTAAATCGTTTATGGTTAGAGTATATCTTGCAATATGCAGAGAGAAATTTTCCACATTTATTTATCACAACCAAGATTTGCAATACGGTATCAGACCAGGCAATAGGGGCATATCGTACATTACCAGTTTGGTACCACCATACCAGTACATGGTACGGACGGTATACCGACATTTGGTACACCAAACTAGCCCCGCACTGACACAGTAATAGGTTGGCACCGGTACGGAGCCTGGCATCAAGATGGTAAACCTCGATCACAATTATATAAAATTGTTATCCCCTGAGAAAACCTGTTGTTCAAGCGCATATTATATCTATACTTTTATCAGAACCAAGTTTTCACTTTCTGGTAAGAATTTCTTCCCACAAAATACCAATCCAAAGATAGACTTATAATACTTAAGAAACAGTTTCAAGTAAGTGCCAATCCATAGTTGACTTTATAAATCTGCAACCATGCCTTTTAAAGGTCATTCCCATTTTACTTTGAAACACAAGTCTTTTCAAAAATTTTTAATTTGCATCTAAAATGGGATGAAGTTTGTCTCTATAGTTACTCAAAACTTTTATCCAAAGTTTACTCAGGTCTCGCCCTCCACATATCCAAGTTCCAACCTACATGAAAAATCAAAAGCCCCCACCATCCTTTCTATTTACTGCACTCAAACATAAGATCTTGACTGGTTATTATCTAATAACTAAAGTAGCAAGTTAGTGACAACAATCCAAATCTATCAGATTAATTTTGCCAGCTCCAAATTTGGAAGTTGGATACGGATATTGTTAAATATATTTACTCATTTTATATGAGCAAAAGGTTGGAAGTAATCGATTTGAGTTTTTGGTGGAGATTGTTTAGCCAAGATGCCCATATATATGAAGGTCAAGTAACATTCTCAGCGCTCACCTATTACTACACGATCATCTCTGCAGCTTCACATGAAACAAAAGAATTAAATGTTGAAGATGAGAAATCATCCATAGTGGTGGATGAACACACCTTACTTCCACTTAAACATCCAATGATCCAACAAAGCCTCCAAAATTTTTTAAGGACAACTGCAATTAGAGTATTATGAAAACTTTTATTTCTATGCCCACTGCAATCTATTAGCATTATATACCAAACTCATCAACCATAACTCAGAAAACTGACAAACCACCAACATAGTAATCATGACTTTATCAAATTATTAGAATGAGATACTGTAAATAAGCTGAATGGCAGGCATTATTTGAGACAGGAAAAACAATCCTCAATCTCCCTTCAATGTGTCACCAAGAAAATCATGACTCACATGTCACTTCACATCAAAGGTTTCTCTCCACCTTTCAGCAGCAATAAATCATCAGGATCAATGCTGATAACTCATTCAAGAACCTATTCTTATATGCTATCAACCAATTGTGAAGTTCCAACTGAAAGCCCCACTCCAAGATGATGTCTACAGGTCCATTCATGCTGAGGCAAGGACCCACAGAGCCAATGCCTTTTCAAACTAGCCTTTGACAAGGACAAGGCACCAAAACCTCCATTACTCCACTTCTTAGATCCAACTAACAATTACAACATGAGAGGACTTTAGGATGGGCATTTCAACAGCATGTCTGTAGTGAGAACCAATAATCTAAAACTCATAAGCACAGGCTGTACAGCAAAGTCTGTAAAAGCATCTTGCAAGTTAGTTTTTCTTTCTTTCTTTCTTTTTGATTGGTATCTTTCAACACCAGTTGGAAGAAAAATACTTAAAGAAGCCTAGGATACAGCAAATCAATCCAACCTTGTTAAGAAAGAGTGCAACAAAGAATCAGAGACACAAGGGTTCCAAACAGAGATATAAGGGGATAAACATGGAAGTTTAAGGAAATGGGGAGGTAGCAAGGCCATAGAAGGTGCTGAAAAAGTTAGCTATGAGAGGGGTGCCATATGGAGATGATGACAATTTGGAAACTAAGCAAATTAGAAAGTGACTAAGGTAGTGGTAGTTGAGGAGGAAAGTGCCAATTTGGAGGGAATAAAGTTGAGCAATATCTTGGGCCAAATTCAAATAATATTTGTTATTTTTGTAGGATAGAAAATTTGGTTTGTGATTAAGTGAAAGGTAAGAATTTGCTGCTTTAATAATTAAGATTCATATTCATGTATTTTACTTGTTCTTTGAGACTTATATAAATGTTTCTCTCCGATAGAGACCTAAGTCATATAACACTTATAAGATATTGTGTCTGCATTTTTCTGCTAACATTTACATGTATGGGTTGCCACGTCAGTGGGGCCAGGACCTGCTGACATGCTTCAGTTGCATGTGTTGAGTCAGGTCCTGACAGCTAAGAAAGCTTGGTCAAGTATTTACATGTAAAGCTGACTGTAAGTAGAGGAACCAGCCAACCACAAATTCAAACAACTGACTATCATCATAGAAGCATAACATAATGTTATGAATGGGTCAGATCTCAGAGAAAGTAATAAGTATTTTCCATACTTGAGATAGGCAATCAGACAATTAACAAGATTGTCTGGATGACCATTTCTTCTAGTGCCTTATCTTTCCAATTGCAAAATATGAGCTGAGATGTAGAAATATTAAAATATTGGTAAAAGTGAACCTACAAATTGAATTATATGTTAGAGCCTTAGCATGATACGAAGTATCACAAGCACATAATATGACAAATGACATTAAATCCATAGATCATCCTGTTTCATATCAAAGGTCAGAAGACAATTAACATTGCAGCTGATGCCTTCCAGTACAACAATAACAAGGCTCACCAGCTGTATCACTAAAACTGAATAATGTGATAAAAGAATTGGGACAATTAAGACATGAACTTCCCTCTAGTGAAACTCATCATGGGCATAATTCTGCAAACAATTAAATGAGATAAGGTATGCCAAAGCAGTTGTTTAACATGAATCAAGTTCAAAGACAACATTTTATCCAATTAAATCAGGCAAGAGCTTAAATATCAGGTACAAAAATATCAGAGATCAGCACTTGGAGCAACATAAAGCAAATATATCCAACAACATCCAGATCAGGTTATACTTTAAACTACATCACTTGTTAATTCAGAAAGAAAAGCGGTTTCAGTTATTAAGACTAATACATAAACCAATGCTAGGCCAGGGCAATATATTACTGCAGAGAAGGTTCAATAACTCACCAAACAACACAGTTCCACAAACCAGTGCAATGCAGGCATTCCAACCTATAACACCAAATTTTGGGAAAAAATAGTTCTGACAGATTAAAAGTATAGCCAACAAACTATATCATGTGATGAAAAATTGCTTACATTAGGGCACTTAGGACACCTCAAGTAAATTTGAAAAGAGAGCAATGTAAAGAAAGCAGAAATAATATATAATGTGCTGAAGAAACATAAGAAAATCATCATCATGAACTATAAAGCATGTATAAGAACTGCAAATATTTCAATAAATTTACAAGAGAAAATGGAGAAGTACAGTATGACATACTAAACATCAAATCTTGGTGGCACTCCAGAAAACTTCGTCATTTTTTTCTTTGAAACTCGTATTCCAATAGGTAAAGACAGGAATGTAACTAGTCAGAGTCAATGTTGAAATATGACTTTCCTGAATCTAACTCATGCATTAGTAATAGTGGACTAATGCATGCAAGATTCATGTCCACTTTATTCCAGCATTGCTGGACTCTCAACAAATTTTTAAGGCCCCAAATACCATCATGACTTTAATATGGAGCCTATATTATTCACCAAGCATGATCTAACTCAATCATATAAAAGAAGAATAAGTAAGCAAACATATGTGCACAAATACTTATCTACAAGCTTAAGGTGGCAAGTTTCTTCTAATTCCTTGGGAAAATGCTTCTATCAATAATTTTCACGTAGATCCAAAGTGACAAGGCATTGTACCAGAAAGAACTTCCAACACTAGAATGGATGACAGGACAATCTACTCTTATGAGGATGTCCCAATGTTCTTTTTTCACTTCTTTCAATTTATTTGCACGTCTCATCCAGGTATTTGGCTAGAACTTTTTTTGTATTTACTGAAGTTAAACATATGCATCTGAACTCTTACAATGACCCGAACCCTGGATAAAATAAATGAAAATTAATAATTAAGCTGTTGCTGGCAAATCAAAGTATATATGCAAGACAAGCAGGAAAGTGACGTCAAACAGGATTCAACCATCTCATGCTACCTAGCCTAAAAGAGTCTTTATTAACTCTACCTTAAAACAGTCTCTATTAACTTTCTTTTTCCTCCGAAAAGAACAAGTCAAATTAAATTATTTGGCATGTAGAAATAGTGATTAACAAGATTCTGTTTAATTGTTTATAGCAAGTGCAACCATGACTTCAAGTACTGGATGGTAAAGAGGGTGTACTGCTTGGTATCTACCACGATAGGGTGCATACCATGCCAGCTGGTGTCGTGCCGGTTTACAAGAGCAATACTTACCATAGCAGTCAGAGGCTGGTACAGGCCTGTGCCTCAGTATTTTAAGCCTTGGGCACCACATTACCACATGGAGGATCTTGTTCAGTGCGTTGGTCTAAGTGTCTAACACACCAGCTAGAACCCAATGGTAATACCAATCATGGACGTAAATTGCTTTGAAATATTGATGATAACATTAAATATTTTTATCACATTAATCATGAACCTTCAAAAGTGTATGCATATGGACTAGAACCTAGGCATCGCTTTTGCGTTGGTTTACAATTATCAGTGTCACAAAATTGTTATATCACAAATAAGGTTCCCGTACCAGTATGTACCATCCTGTACTGGACATACCACACCATACTAATACGGAACTGACCCCCCCCCCCCCCACCACCAAGCATATTGATCCTATATCAACATGGTACCAGTATAGGATCCGATACTAATATTACAAGCCTTGTCATAATAGGTTTCCTAATGAACAAGACTAATCTCAAAAATCCACATGGTCCCTCGTAGACATTATGTTCCATAGAATTTAGTTTAAAGACAATCCTGCTTCCCTATTTTAAAACAATCGATTCATTGGCACTCGAAAAGGTAAACATGTACAAACTTACCAAGGACTGCACAAGGAAAGTTGAAAGCTGTAATGACACCTACTATTCCAAGAGGATTCCACACCTGAAGAATGTACACAACAATCACGAATATCAAACAGTCATATATTGCCATCTAGTGATCAGAAAATTAACAATGCCAGTCCAAAAGCACTAACGCACTCCCCACCTCCATCATCATATGATTCGGACCTGTAAAAATGATAAAGAAAAGAGAACTGTTTAACAATAAAACACGAAAAGGAAACATTCAAATAGATTATGAAGAAACATGACAGCACAGTGCTAGATGACAGCACATCAAAGATGTCTTGTAAGTATTTTCATGGCTTTTTGAGGTAACTTTCAAGGTCATGATCAAAGACTTGAAGATGTGATTAACAATTAAAAATAATCCTCAACAAAATGGTCATCACATTTCATCTATTGCCATATATTCTTGCAAGAAGTTATTACATATTGCTATATCTCCTCCGATCTCTCTCTCTCTCTCTCTCTCTCTCTCGCACCCCACCCCCAATGAAAAAAAAAAGATACCCACCATGGCCCCTTTGAATTCCATGGATTTACAAGCATGTGCCTTGAATTCTAAACAATGCCTCTATAAAAGAAAGTTCACTAAAATAATGTCATGGTCAACATATTGCAGAAGTTATTTAGATGGATCAGTTATGTATTTGCAAATGTTGTGTTTAGTGCACACCTATAAACATTGAAAACACTTCTTTTAACAAAAAATGTCAACTCATTTGAAAGGCCAACAATAAATAATGGTGTTAGTTCAAGATAAGATATTATGTTATCCTCTTCTAGAGGACAATGAATTCAATCGATGAATTGTGTGCTAAGCAAGGTTTTAAGTCCCGGCAGAATGGAACTCCAAAATCCACCCACGGAGGGAGAGAAGAAGAAAGAGGAAAGAAAGAAAGGAAGAAAGATGAAGAAAGAAAAAGTGAAAGGAAGAAGAAGGAAGGCAAGAAGGAAGGAAAGAGAAAGAGGAAGAAAATGGAAAAAAAAAGAAGAGATAACGGAAGGGATGAGAAACAAAATGAATGAAAGGAAAGAAAGGAAGGTAGAAGAAAAGAAAGCAAGGTAGGAAGGAATGAAGAAAAGAAAGATAGAAGAAAAAGAAAGAAAGAAGAAAATAGAAAGGAAGGAAGGAAGGAAGAAGGGAGATAGATGGAGCATATCTATTGGGATGCATGATCGGGACAAAGCAAGATAGTGGGGCTTCCCATTCTATAAAGAAATCAAGACAGCTCTGTCCCATCAGATTTAAAATTTTGGTACTAGAAACATGCAATTAAATGAGTTGACACTATTTTAGAATAGTAAACACCTATCGAGTACTAACTAGTTTTGCATATAGAGAACTGCTAATGATAGTACTCCATGATGGATATATAAATCAGAGAGTTGAACACTAATCGTATCATAACTTATGAGACTAATTCATTGTTTGTTTCTAATCATCTAGCTTTCAAAAAAGCAATCAAATGGAAGAGTAAAATGAAACATGATAAAAGCCAAGATTCACACAGACATGCAGCAAACATGTATCTTTTAACTAATCAAATAAAAGTAGGAATATGATCTCACGTTCGGATGGTATGATTGATCCATTTAGCTGACGGCTTAGCCCAACAGCATAATCACACATATCAATGATTTCCTGAAAAATGATTAATTAAAATAGTAAGCTGGAGGAAATGATGCCATTGTCACCATTACAATCGAATGTAACTAATCAGCATTACAATTAATGAATTGTATGAGCCTATGGAGGTCATTGCAAAATAATGCATTATAATATGATGTCCACATTTGTTGTGATATCAGTATATGAAACGTAAAGAAACATGAGTGCGAGACAAAAACCAGTAATCTGAAGCCTAACCAAGGAAATAAGCATTTCTTTTTGGCATACTAGAAAAGAAAGATAATATTGTTTAGTCATCTTAATGTGTACATGCCTAATTACCAAAAGGGTAACCAACAGTTTCACATGCATTGTATGTGAGCATCTCCAACAGCATATCTTTATTCAATAAATATTCAACAGACTTGTATGTGAAAAAAAAATGCAGGGAGAAGGAATGAAGAAAAGAAACAACTATTTTCATGATTAATAAACAAAGCACTATAACAAAAAAAAACCAAACTTGATCCAATTAAACTACGAGACTATAAATTCATATTATAAAAAGAAATAAAAGGTATATATCATACTAGATGCAGTACTAGTTTTCTCTTCAAGTAGCAATGCCAAATGAACTAAGAGTTCAAAGGTCATTAGAATTATAGGATTCTTACCTGAACTTCCCCAATCCCTTCAGGAAGTATTTTTCCCATCTCAAGTGACACGAGCCTACCAAGAAGTTGGAGTTTTGCTCTCAATGCTTCACCAATTTGTCGAACAATTTCTCCCCTCTTTGGAGCTGGAATCTGGGGAAGGATTTGATAGAGAACATTAGCAACTAACCTGATAAGTGATGCATTACATAAACGACATATTGCAGCTGATCTCTACTAGATGAAATTCCTTTTGATAGTGAAAACTAAGATATAACTAGAAAATTCAGTAGAGCTACCGGTATAGGAAAGCCGAAACTATAAAGCTTCCGGAAATAAAAATCCACAGTAAAACTAATTACATTGACATCATTAATTCTTTAAAAGCTTCCTTTTTCTGAGAAAAAGAAAGGAAGAAACAAGCGATTTGTGTGTGATAGAGAGAGTGAGTGTATGCGTGGGTATTTGTGTGTGTGTGTGTGTGAGAGAGAGAGAGAGAGAGAGAGATGGCTCTTCAAATTACAAAACAGATGCAGCATCACCAGCTTAACAATTAGTGATGAGAAAAAATAATTAAAAAGAAATTGCAAATCATCAGCATCAATTTATTCAATCAATTAACATATCATTTCCATCAGATAAGACATGACATTTGCACTCTAAAATCCTGTTGTGGCCAATCCCCTGTTGCGCCTGTCGCCGGTGAGGAGCACCTGCAAACAAAGTCCACACAGATCGGAGTTGTGTCCGACGGGGACCCTCCAATGCTTAAGTCAGTGGGGAGTGGTGAACAGCAGATGAAGAATATTTGAAATGATAGGGTCTCAGTCCAGAATAGTCTTAACAATGCTGTTCATTTACCTTCTTTTATAAGTGATTCAAATATAACCGTCGAGCACGTGGTCCCACTATTTATGGCACTAAATTATCGGATTATAATTATGGAGTTAGTGGGCTGTTTATGCCTACTAATGATCGTGACACATAGTTGATAACCGTTTATAATGGTTAGATATGTAGGTTCCGCACATTCCGGCCTTATGTGATCGTGGGAAGATAAGCCGACTATATGTCGGTGGTCGTGAAAATCTGAATGAGCATCGGTCGATAACTCTGATGTGCCGATAGTCATGAGTCGGATATTAACTGAGTTGTCGTGGTTGTCTGTTGATGGTTGAGAATACCCGACTGTTTGTCGGTTAACTGATTATGGGTCGGCATACTGTGTTTATGAAGCCGATCTATAGTCGGAATCGGAGATCGATTGAATTATCCCAACAGTTGCCCCCCAATCTCCAGTCCAAGGTGGCCTGACATGCATATTGTCACGTGGTCTGTCACGTTGGATGAAAGTTGTTACATCACGTGCTGCTTCGAGTCCCGATTTGGCTGCTGGCATTAATGATTTTTGAAATGCGAGAGGTCTTCAGCTATTTTGTTGTTTTGATAACTGTGAGATCATCATTGAGCTGTCATTTCAGAAAGATAATTCGACGTTCAGAAAATCCGGACGATTTTATTCTGACTAATAGATCTTGGCCACATGTCCAAAAGCCATTGGCCTTGAGCTGTTCACGCGGATAATGATGAGGTGGCGTGATCTGGAAGTAGGTGCATTGAACCGTCCAATCAATGATCGGTCTCGATATTGCCACGTGTCGACATCTGAAGAGATCCTGATTTATCTGATTTCATCCGGACCGTTGAGGGGTCCTATATATATAAAGTCGCTTTCATCTAAACTTTACTTTTGCATTTGTCGCCTCTCCGCAACAGAAGGTTCTGCTGCCTTTCTGCAATAGAAGATTCTGCTGCCCCCAGCACTAGGAGCTTTTCGTGTCTTTCGCACCGTCTTTGGCTTCAGATCGAGTCCTCCTTCCTTCTCTTAGGATTTTTCTCTTAAGATTTTTTCTCCTCTTTTCTAGTTTTTCATTTTTGATGGCCAGTAAAAAGACTTCTTCTTCTCGAGATAGTCGGTCGGGGAGTCCAGCCGACAACTCCCTTTCGGATCCGAAAACAGAAGCTTCTTCCTTATCCGGGCCTAATGTTGAATGGCTCCAGGAATAATACCGTATCCCGAAGCAGTATCAGCTTTTACTCCTGACGTGGATGGTCGGATGAACTCTCCTCCTCCGGATCAGGTCGCATTTTATGTCAAAGACCTTCGGGCCGATCTTCGATTCTCGATTTCGAAATTCATCCGAAATCTTCTCGACTATTATGATCTCTGTCCTGCTCAACTGGCTCCAAACTCCATCCGACTGATCATTAGCTTTGCTTTGTTATGTCGGCTTATACCGATTGAACCTCGTCCTTCTCTCTTTCGGACTTTCTTTGTCCTTCGTCCTCATCCCAAGGTCAAGGGTTGGTGGTTCTTCAATCTGAGGAAAGGCCTTTCTTTTATCTACAATCTTCCACCGTCTATTTATGGATGTAAGAATCAATTTTTTTTGCTTCTTTTCTGCTCCTTAGAGCTTCCCTTCGTGTTGGGACGATCCAAGAACTGGCCCCAATGAGAACAGTCGGATGGATGCCAATGATTGGGAAGACTTCTTCCGACTGAAAAACATGAAAATTCTACCACAACGAGAGCTGATGATCGAACAAGCTCTTTATGATACCGGGCTTAGTTCGGTAACTTCCTTAGGTATAACATAGTCGGCCATTTTGCTTTTTTGTTTTGTTTGTTTCTGAGTTTTGTACTGATCTTTTATTTTGATTGCAGCGATGCGGACAAGAGCACGAGTGTCAGTCGCCGACATCCACATACATGCTGCCAAGAAGAAGGCAGTAACTAAAACTGGACCCTCCGACTGCCGAAGAAGAGTTGAGTTCTACTCCGTCAGCACCGACAGGGGAATCCGATATTTCGTCGAAAACAGCCGCTGAACCGGTCTTAGCATTGTCGGCCCCAATAACGCTTCCGACTGTGGTGCCGTCTGCTAAAGATGGGGCGGCAAGAGATGAAGGAGCTGCGGCAGAACCATCGGTGGCTCCATCAGTGGGGGTTCAAGCCAGATCGATCGCGACCGAACCTCAACAGTCTGCGGCTACGCCGGCTGTTCCTCCAGCGGAACGATCTCGGGCGCAGTCAAGTACTGATTTCTGACGGTTTCAAGAGCACGACCGCGATTTTGGTCGATGATGGGTCGTCTGCGGGCCTCCCCACGCTCTTTGATATCCAGATTTTCGAAGGTGAGTCGGCGTTGGCCAATCCGATATTGGCCAAGCGGCTCATTGAAGCTGCTCTTCTCCCAACTAATAGGGAGAACAGGAAGAGTCGAACGGTGGCCGAGATGTTCTCTTCCTTCTATCCGACGATATTTGGGGTAATCTTCCGACATTCTTTTTTTTAACCTGACTTGTCTTCTATTTTCTGTTTTCAGTGGGCGCACGATATGCATGCTCTAAAGAGCGAGTATCGGAAGATCACCAATTTTTGCTGATCTTGGATGGATAAGATGTCGGCTGCCAATGCTGAGAAGATGGCTGCCCTTGAACAACTTCAGGCAGCAACCGAACGAGAGGCAAAGCTTCAGGAAGAAGTCTCCCGTCTGACAGCCGACCTTCAATCCTCCAAAGCCGAGCTTGAGTCGGCTCATCAAAACATCACGTCTCTCGAATCCCGGATTAAGAGTAAGAAACACTCCATCCATCGGCTCCGGAGATAAAGGGATGGATGTATTGATGAGCTTGAAGCGGAGCATGGAAGACATCAGGCCACCCTGGAAAGACTGGCACTGGCCGATGCTGAGTCAACCTCCATAAGAGTTGAGACAGAGTCGGCAAAAGACGCCTTGAGTCTGACCATCGAGAACTTCAAAAATTCGAAGAAATTCAAATTAAAAATTCTCGAAGGCGGATTTGCTTCCAACTGCATCGGATACGAGGACGGTCGAGATACGGTCAGTAAATTGTATCCAAACTTGGACTTAAGCAGCATCGTTTCTCCTGACTCGAAAGAAGAGACTGCTGAAGAAGGCGCCGCACCGACCGAAGATGACGCACCGATTGCACCAGGACCTGCTCCAGCTACCGAAGCTGTGTCGGGGCAAGATGACGAAGAAAATGATTGGTGATCGATGTAACATTTTCATTTTTTTTTATAATTGGATAAATTTTGTAATCGGACTTTGATCCAATTTTTGTAACTTTTCCTTCAATGAATGAAAGAAAATTTTCAAAGTATAAATTCTCTTTTACTTGTGTACTTCCAATGCCGTAGAATCATAGTCGAATAATCGAATATTAATCAACGAGTCGAATGTTCAGTAATAACTGTTGTAGAATTTATCCGTTAGTCGAATGTCAATCAACATACTTACCTTTTAGATATTTGGATAGACGGTGATAAGCCGAATATCCTTCGACTGACCGTAGTCAAATCGGTATGTCTAGATATTTGATAAACGATGGTAAGCCGAATATTCTTTGACTGATCGTAGTCAAGTCGATGTGTTTTCGATTCGATCAGGATCGAATTGGCATAATACTCTGCTTAGTTAAAACTAAATCGGCATAGATAGTTGTTCGACTAGAGTTGACTTTTACAGTGAAAATCGAAATATAGTTGGTGAATCAATTTTTACAGTGAAAAATCGAGATGCAGTCGATAAGAATTGACCTTTTATTTATTAGTCTATTGTCATTTTGTAGTTAGCTGAAGCTTTCATGATTCTGAAATTCAATGTTTCATTCTAAACAATGTATATATGAACAACTTTATTGATAATACATCTTCAAATTATCGGCATTTCAGGTTCGAAGTATAGTTGTTTCATCAAGAGTTTCTAGCCGATATGCGCTCGATCGAAGTGTTTCAGTTATTCTGTAGGGTCCTTCCCAATTTGAAGATAATTTTTCTGATCCAGAGGTTTTGAGACTTCTGCTTTTCTTAGGACCAAATCTCCTGGACGGAAGACCTTCGGCTTAATTTTTACATTATAATACCAGACTATTCTTTGCCAATATGCTGCCATCCGAACTTGAGCTTGCTGTCGGACTTCCGGAAGTAAGTCTAGATCGGCTCTCCGACATTTTGAATTGCTCGGCTCATTGTATTGTTCCACCCTTGTTGATGGTAATCCGATCTCAAGTAGGATCATCGCTTCTGTTTCATAAACCAGATTGAATGGCGATTCTCCTATTGATATGCGAGGAGTTGCTCGATATGTCCATAGGATCGGATACAGTTCTTCCATTCAGAGATTTTTCACTTCATTCAGCCTGATTTTGAGACCATGCAGGATTGTTTGGTTGGTTACCTCCACCTCACCGTTAGATTGTGGATGGCCAACTGATGTGAGCTTGTGCGTAATGTGAAATTTCGCACAGAACTCTTTCAAATTCTGATTATTGAATTGTCAACCATTATCAGTGATAATGGTGTGTGATAGACCAAATCTGTATATGATCGATTTTTGAATGAAGTCTTCCATCTTACTTTCAGTGATCTGTGTCAGAGATTCAGCTTTCACCCATTTAGTAAAGTAATCAATGGCGACTACTATGAATTTTTTTGACCAGATGTCGGAGGAAAGGATCTAGTATGTCAATTCTTCATTGTACGAAGGGCCATGATGCAACAATTGATGTCAACTGACTAGCCGGTTGATGTATATTTGCATACTTCTGACATGGTTCACATCTTCGGACAAATTCAGTTGTATTTTCTTCATGATAGGCCAATGATATCCTCGTCGTAAGATTTTATAAGTCATAGATTTGCCCTCAAGTGATTTTCACAAATCTTTTCATGAGCTTCT
Organism: Elaeis oleifera; assembly: GCA_000441515.1. Taxonomy (NCBI): domain Eukaryota; kingdom Viridiplantae; phylum Streptophyta; class Magnoliopsida; order Arecales; family Arecaceae; genus Elaeis; species Elaeis oleifera. The sequence continues at coordinate 581,996 of KE504751.1, read as the reverse complement.
CTGAGTGCATAGCCGGCATCTGCTGATCTCAAACACTTCAGTAAGAGAAGAGAGAACGATATTTTATAAAATTGGTCATTCATCAAATATATTGCGAAACCGTCCATCTGAGTCGTTTGGCTTCTGAAGGGTCTGTTGGTAGAGTTCCATCAGTCAAGTATTGAATGATTGGATCCATCCAGCTTGGTTCATCATTGACTTGGAGCACTTCTTCGTCTTTATCAATACTTAACTGTTCAAAAAATTCAATGAATATCCGATCCAGCGAGTTGAATGAAGTGGTTGCAAGTTGCGAAAGTGCGTCGGCTCAAACATTTTCTATTTTTGAGATGTGATAGATCTCAAAATATTTTAGAGTCAACGTAAGATCTTTCACCTTCTGAAGATACTTTATTATAACAGGATCTCGGACTTCAAACTCGCCCTTAACCTGTCCGATAATCAGCTGTGAGTCGGTGAAGACCTTCAGATTGTCGATGTCAAGCTTTTTGGCAATCTTCAAGCCGACTAGGAGAGCTTCATACTAAGTTTGGTTATTTGAAGCTTAAAAATTGAATCGAAAGGCATATTCAGTTACAATCCCTTCGAAATTGGTGAAGATGAGACCATCTCCACTGCCCTGTGCGTTGGATGCTCCATCAATATGTAACACCCACGCCAATGCCAAGTCGGGTCTGGGAGTTTCAACTGGCTTTATTTGTCATTGGATTCATCCTCAAGATTATTGTCAGATATAGTACACTCGACGATGAAGTCAGCCAAAATTTGTGTCTTCATTGATGGACGTGGACGATATTGTATATCAAAATCACTGAGTTTTATTGTCCACTTTGTCATTCGTCCTGAAGTATCAGGATGGTGTAAAATCACCTTCAATGGCTGATCTGTCAAGACAACAATAGGATGTGCTTGAAAGTATGGACGAAGTCGCTACGCTGATATGATCAGAGCGTAAATCATCTTCTCCGCCCTTGAATATCTTATTTCAGCATTATGAAGCACCTTACTAGTATAGTAAATTGATCATTGAATTCGGTTCTCATCCTCTTGGATGAGTATCGAACTAACTGCTTCAGATGAAGTCACCAAATAGAAATACAAAATTTCTCCGACCTTTAGTTTTGTAAGTAGAAGTGGAGATACCAAGTATTGTTTTAGTTCTTCAAAAGATTGTCGGCACTCATCTGACCATGTGAAGTCCTTTGCCTGTCTCAAGATCTTGAAGAAGAGTAAACATCTTTCTGCCGACCTTGATATGAATCGACGGAGTGCGGCGATCTTTCCATTAAGTTGTGTATTTCTTTCTTAAAATTTAGATACTTCATATTGATGATAGTCTTTATTTTTCGGAATTGACTTCAATTCCTCGTTGTGACATAAAAATTGAAATTTTTTAAAATTATCCCAAATGTACACTTAGTCGGATTTAACTTCATCCGATGTCGTCGAAGTGTGCTAAAGGCTTCTTCCAGATCTCGAATATGATCAGTGGTAGGCTTTTCACCAGCATATCATCCACGTAGACTTTCATATTTCGTCCAATTTATGTCTTGAATATTTTGTTGACTAGCCGTTGATAAGTAGCTCCGACATTTTTTAAACCGAAAGACATTACTTTGTAACAATAGATGCTTTTGTCGGTTACGAAGGCTGTGTTCTTCTCATCTTCAGGCACCATCCGAATCTGATTATATCCAGCAAAGGCATCCATAAAGCTTAAGAGTCGGCGTCCTGAAAGTACATCAACTAATTGATCGATCTTCGATAAAGAAAAACTGTCCTTCAGACAGGCTTCATTTAGATTTATATAGTCGATGTAAATTCTCTATTTCTCATTGATTTTTCTCACCATCACTACATTGACGAGTCAATTGAGATAATTAACTTCTCTGATAAAGTCAGCTGCAAGGAGCTTATCGACTTCTTCGTCGATGATCTTCTGTCTTTCAAGAACAAAGACCTTTTTTTTGTTTCACTGGCTTAACTTTTGGATCAATGTTTAGCCGATGGGTTATTATCTCCGAAGGAATGCCTAACATATCGGTAGTCGACCAAGCAAAAATGTCAGGTTCGCTCTTAGTAGATTTATTAGTTGTTGCTGCTCCGGATCAGGCAAATGCGATCCAATTTGGACCTTCTTCTTAGGATCTTCTTTTTTTGATGGGATGGAATCAGTTCCTTGGCTGGTTCATCTCTTTCTTCATTTTTCTTTGGTCCAATTTATTAACGGACAAAGTCTTCAGGTTAATTATTTTGTGTGGAGACTAAGAAGCAATGTCGGACAAGTTGTTGATCTCCACACATCTCTCCGACTTCGTTTCTTGTTGGAAATCGGACTAATAGATGATATATTGAGACTACTACTCTCAGAGCATTAAGTCTAGGTCATCTGAGTATGACATTATAAGCTGAGGAAACTCGGACAACTGTGAATGTCAATAGAATAATACTTTATTGTGGATCTGTTTCTACGGTTAATGAAAGTGATTTCTTCTTTCACAGTAACTACATCTCCAGTGAAACCAACTAATGACGTTGAGACTCTTCTAAGTCGATCAGTCAGTAGTCGCATTCGAGAAAAAATCGAGTAAAAAAAATATCTGTTGAATTTTCATTATCAACTAGAATTTTTTTACATCATAATGTACTATCGTTGTCGAGACAACGACAGCATCATTATGGAGAGTTTGTATTCTCCGAACATCATCTTTCAAAAAAATAATTACATTATCGAGTCGTCGTTTCTTCGCCGACTCTTCTTCGAAAGTTGTCCCCCAGTTCTTTGATCGTCCGGAGATCATGTTGATTACTTCTATCATTGATCGATTGTTAATTGTCTCTTCAGCTTGCGACTGAGGTTGTTGGTCGGTGGGAGATTGAGTCGGACGATTGCATCGAAATTTTTTGAAGTAGTCTCATCGAATCAGGACCTCTATCTCGTCCCTGAGCTGGATGCACTGTTCGGTATCGTGTCCATAATCATGATGGAACCAACAGTACTTCTTTCTATCACGACTCCTCGACGGTGCTTTCATTGATAGGAGATGTCGAAGATACTCCTTTCCTTCGATCTCCATCAAAATCTATGCACGAAAAGCAGAAAAAGAATATAGGAGTCATACCTGCTATAACTATTCGGCTTCGGACTCTATCGTCGAGGTGAAGCTCGTTTATTGATAGTCGACCTACTTGATTCGGTCGGAGCTCCACTTTTCTTCAACTTCTTTTTCTGACTTTTTTCGTCTATTTGGCGCCGGTCAGAAGCACCCTCATCCGCACGGATATACTTATATGCGCGCTCTAAAAGTTCAGCATAGATCCGGATGAGAGTCTTGTGTAGAGAATAAGTGAATCTGGATCTCCTCAGATCCCTTTTCATGGCCGATATGGCCATGTCTTCATTGAAATCTCTAACATCAAGTGTGGCTGCATTGAAATAAGTCACAAAATCTCTCAATGTCTCTGTCTCGTCTTGCTTAATGGAAAAGAGACTGTCTGATGTCCGTGACACCTTTCGGCTAGTGCTGAAATGGACCACGAAAGAATGCTCAAGCTACTCAAAGGAGTTAATGCTCTCCTGCTGAAGCCCAAAATACCAGGCTCGAACAGCTTTCCAAATAGTTGCCAGAAAATCGATGCATAAGAGAACGTCAGTTGCCCCCTAAATCATCATGAGAGCTTTATAGCTCTCCAAATGGTCGATAGGATCGGTGAAGCCGTCGTATGGCTCCATCTGTGGCATCTTGAACCTAGACGGAATCGATTCATCTAGAATGTGCTGAGAGAGAAGTTGGACAGTGCAGAAATCATAGTCACTGAAAGATTTCCGACCTTCCACCTGAAATCGGACAAGCTGGCGGTCGATCTCTTTGAACTTCCGTTCGTAGTCATCTAGCCGCTGTTGCTAGGACAATCCGGGGGTAGAACCTCTCAAAGAATTTGAGGATGGAGAAGCAAAAGGTGTACGTGGCCTTTTCCTTCCTGATACTGTATACACAGGGAGGAAAATGCCATGAAGAATGGGCAGTACGATGGGAGTGCCGAGAGCATGGTTGTCCGTCTCGATGAGAGTGACGAGACGGTCGCCGCTTTGGAGATGAGGAAGGTGAATGCCGTGGAGGACGGCGGCTGTGCCTAGATGGCACTAAATGAGCCACCGGCTCCACCAGCGGCTGCTGCTGTTGCTGAGTTTGCTGCTGCTGGAGTCTTTGGACCGTCTTCGTTAATACCTTCATTTGCTGTATAAGTGCAGCAATTTACACGTCCGTAGTGACTACAGGACGCAAAGAACTTAGCTCTGCCACTGAAGGTGGGGAGAAACATCTTTCCGATGAGAAGACTGCCACGTTGATTCTGTCGAGTGCTGAGCTCTGATTTTTGGTATGATTGTTTGTATTTTGCCCCCTACCTGTCTCGTCAATCTGTTGCGGCCAATCTCCTGTTGCGCCTGTCGTCGGTGAAGAGCACCTGCAAAATGAAGTCCACACAGACCATAGTTGTATCCGGCGGAGATCCTTCGATGCTTAAGTCAGTGGGGAGTGGTAAACAACAGATGAAAAATATTGAAATGGCAGGATCTCAGCCTAAAATTGTCTTACCAATCATGTTCGTTTATCTTCCTTTTATAAGTGATTCAGATGTAACCGTCGAGCACGTGGTCCCGCTTTTTATGACACTAAATTATCAGGCCATAATCATAGAGTTAGTTAGCTGTTTATGCCCACTAATGATCGTGACACGTAGTTGATAACCGTTTATAATGGTTAGATATGTAGGTTCCATACATTCCGATCTTATGTGATTGTGGAAAGATAAGTCGACTATATGTCGGTAGTTGTAAAAATCCAAATAAGCATCGGTCGGTAACTTTGATATGCCGATGGTCATGAGTCGGATATTAACTGAGTTGTCGTGATTGTCTGTTGATGGTTGAGAATATCCGACTGTTTATTGGTTAACTGATTGTGGGTCAATATACTGTGTTTATGAAGCCGATTTATAGTTGGAATCAGGCGTCCGTTGAATTGTCCCAACAAATCCATTCTGTGATTCAAAATGCTTTCCCACTGGCTGTCGTCCTGCCAACCTCCAAATATGTCAAATTTGTTTCTTTTTCTTCCTTTTCCTCTTTCACTCATCAGCTTGTCTATCGTAACCGACAAAATCGATCAAGACCTATGAAAGACGGGAAGATTTTCTGAAGTGTAAAGAAATAGATCAATGGAAAGCACCTAACCTGCATCCATATCTTGGCAGCATCCATGCACGCCTGCATCCCCTCCTCGTACTCTTGCATCGATGCCTCCACCACCTCAGCAATGACCTAAATCAAGAAACCAAATATTTGAGCCCCATTAAACATATAAATCAAACAAATGGCTCGAATTAAGGAGAGAAGGATGGAGATTGACAGGGATCTTGATCCGATCATCCCGGAGAGAGAAAAAAAGAGGGATCGAGAGCATGCCTGGTTGTTCGCAGGCTTGTGGGAGGCGACCACCGGGCCGCTGCCTTTCCAGGAGCCATTCACGTAGCAGCCAGGGTTGCGAGGACCGAGGCCGAGCTCGGAGAGGAACTGGTACTCCTTTTTCATCAACGCCCCATCGATCGATCGAAAAGAGGACAAAGAAAGAAGTAAAGTAGACGGACACGAGAAAAGATCGAAAAGAGGGAGGGTGGGAAGAGGGAGGGGAGGAGACTAGTAATAACGAGTAAGGAGGCCGTTTCGGGCCTTTAAGCTTCACGACACGTGGACGGATTATGATCCAATGGCAGCAGCCGCAAGTCGCCAGAAGAAGAAACTGAGAAAGGCTACAACAAGAAAATTGGGAAACGAGGTTATAGTCGAATATGATGATCTAAAGGTCTACTCCTTGCCCAAAAAAAAAAAAAATCTACCGTACCGTGACTAGGTATACGGTACTGCAATCCCAGACTAGAGCATGATGAACAACGTCGGTATAATTAAAATATACGATTGATATGGTGCACCATCAAACGATGAACGTGATATAGAATATAATTTTTTTTTAGATAATAAGATACAGTATAACATCTTAAATTTTAAAAAAATTTCTCCTACCCTTCGAACTCAAGCTGCTAGATGTTCTAATTATTAGATAGACCAAGTCCAGTGGACCAATCTAATAATCATTTGTCATATTTACTCATTATATTTAATTAATTTAATATCAAATGAAAGGTGCATGCTAGCCATCATGTGCTCCAAAATTTGTATTGATCTATAGAATTTTGCTCAAATAATAATTTCTCCAACTCTTGGCTCTTGCTTCTTCCTACAGCCAACTATCAAACCCCCTCCCTCCTTTTCTCCATTTCCCACTCTCTTTTTCTCTTCCCTCTTTTTTTCGCTTTTTTTGGCTTCCAACATTGCCATTTGTTATAGCCAACCATCATCAGTTACTGGTGCAAACCTCCTCTCTCTTCTTTCCTCCTGCTTTTCTTCTCCTCCCTTGATAAGGATGAGCCCTTGACTCTAATAAGAGGCCATCATGGTGACACATTTATAATAATGGTGGTGTTAGCTATTATGAAGAATACTGAGTGAAGATGGTAACAGTGAGAGCATCAACTTTAATGAAATTTCATGATCTATAGCCACCATCTCTAATATATGGCTTGTACTGGTGGAGCAATGGGCTATAATAGTGGAGAGATGGTGTAGTGGCTACATGATAATGAGTTCTATTTGTAGTTGATGGCCATGGCAGAGCTCCCAGGATGACTAATAGCCACAATGACTATCCCATAGAATAAGATGGGTTTTACCACCACTTTATATTTTTATAAAAAATAAAGACAGAAATACCATATACCTTCTAATCTCAGCATAGAATGTCTAAATTTTTAATTACATGACCACAAAGTTTAAATTGGCTCGTATGCGGGGCACAATGATAGGGACCCATTTGGGCCCCAACAAAAGTGGAGTTGATCTCATCTCTGTGCATCACTGGACCGTATATGCTGCCAACTATGTCCGCTTGTTTTCATGTATCTCATCCAACGTGTGCTTATCTCAATGTATCACTATAAAACGAACGGTTGTGGTAGATCGTATACGCCGCCAATCACTTCTTACGGACCAGATTCAGCAAATACTTATCTCGGTGCATTGCTGCGTAAACGAGCATTAGTGGTGTGCACCGCCACGTGGTGACACGGTATGGGATATAATTTCTCACCTCGCCGCTGTTTGTCTCCATCTCATCCGGCGTCACTCAAAGCTGTTTTTCCACGTAACAGCTGATCCTCGGCCTTTTCATAAAGTGACGTTGCATTATTCCTGGACAATGCGGAGGGAGGTAAGCTTTCCAGCAGGGTGCTTTGATCCAAAGGAGCAGCCGGCACGTGTCGGTATCACATTGAACCCAGTTCGGTGCAAGGAGTCATCCGACGAAGTGGCGTGTTAAAATTTCTTGCAGCACCATCTGGACGTGACGGCAGAGCGGAAAGCTTTGTGAGGAGATATCTATCCGTCATCCTGGTAATATTCCAGATTTTCTTGTCAGAACTGGTGAGGGGCCTCTCACCGTGTGACCTAATCCCCAACTTTATTTATGATATCTTTATGTCATTGTCTCTGCTTGTTTGTAATGGATAGAGTCTGTGCTCTACGTATCAAATCCATGATTTGATTATATATGTCCCCTTGCATTTCTCTTTGCATTAACTAAAGCATCTCGGAACAGTTTCAGAATTCAGCATTTCTACTTTCTGTGCAAAGTTTATGTTATCTGAGATACGATATGTGATGGTGATCTTTTCATGTCATTGTCTCTATTTATACAATGGAAAATTGGACACTCTTTCTCTTAGGCCTCTAATCTAAAATTTCTCTACTTGTCCCATAATTTGATTGCTTCAAAATTTATGATAAAACAAAAAAATAAATAAAAATGCAAATAGCCCGTATTCAAGCGTAGGACTGAGGGTGAACCTTAACCTGTATCAGTTTTGTATATCCATCAATCTAATCCAATCTGAACTGGATTTGATTCTTTTAGCCAAGCTGATCCCATTTTACACTAATTCAGGTTTGGCCAATTTTGCATGAGTTGGTTTAGAGCATGTCCCTTCAATTTTTATTTTTTGGGCAAAACAATGAAAATTCACCTTCAATAGAGATGAAAGGGAAATGGGCCTGCCTGAAAATAGGAGGTCTCGGTGAGGCCCGAGGGTTCATCTAATTATTTGATGGACCCGGACCAATGAACCGGTCTAATAGTCACTCACCATGTGACCCTCTTCTATTCAAACAATTTGGGATCAAATGAGTGTTACATGTTATCTAGCATACACGTGCCTCGGGATTTAGACCGGTCCATCGGACTTGGTCCATGCAGTAAGTTCTCCAAGTGAACTCTACCAGCTATGCCTTCAAAAATAAGGTTACAAGGAAAACCATACTGAGTAAAGCTGATTACATGTCAGGTAGCAATGCACACGCACCTCCAAAAAGATGTCGTCTAATTAAACGGGAGAAACTTTCAGGGATAGCCATTGGGATGGGTTTGAATTGTTGGATACTGATTTTGGTGATTGATGTCGTGATCATCATCATTCGTATAATATCAAAAGTTGTCATATGCTACTTCATGGCTTTGATTATCCTTAAATGCATATCTTGCCTACGAAAGTTGAGCATCATGTATATGTAGGTCAAGAAAACATGATGTCATTCTATCATCATTTTTGAAAATTTTATTAATTAATTTTTTTCTTCTTTAGTCAAAAAAAGCTCATAGGCGATGAGCTACATAATGATTCATCTGGGTTATTTCCAAAAATAAAGCTGTCAATTTGGATTTGGTCCGTCGGATTAGCCCGCCCCACCATATAAATAGGACTGATTTGATTCATATTTTAGCAACTCATTTAAAAGCAGATTAAATAACCCATCCCATTTGAGTTGCGGGTTGTGGCGGGTTCGAAGTGGGTCGGGACGAGCTGGTCTATCTCTTGATTTATGCTCATTAGTTTAAGTATGAGGCTTTTGGGAGAAGGTGATTGGGGTTTGGTTTTGGGAAGGGTTGTCGTCTCTCTGCGTCTCTTTACTCCCAAATCGATGATTCTTAACCAATGCCTACAACCCTTCCCTTCCTGCTGCACCGCAGGGATCCGGAATCGGATCATACTTGTATCCTTCGTGCAAAAGAATGCTCTTCCTTCAAGCCAATCCACCATTGGACCATCCACGGCTCGATTTGAGATCCCTCTTCCTCTCTCTTCTCTCTCTCTCTCTCTCTCTTGATGTTTTAGAGGTGATGATGATGATGTTTATCTCCAGATCCTTGTGATTCGGTTCGAGCTATTCAGCAATCATTGCAAGTGATGGAGAATCTTAGATTCTTGGTGCATAACCCTAATCCCTAATCTTGATATCTTCAGGTTCTTGGGGTTCGAAACCCTAAATCTTAAGATCCTTGGGCTTGTGGAACCCTAAACTCTTGATCCTCTTTCTTGTTTTCTGTCCTAATGGATCAATGGCGGGGCAACTCGGATGGCCACCAAGGCAACCATTGCAGCCATTCCTTTAGGAGGGGTTCAGAAGTGGGCGGAGAGGAAGGGAACCATATAATGTGATCGATCAAAGGTGAATCTGAGCCTCGCCCCTCTTTTCCTTCCTCTATGTTCTTATTCCTTCCTCACCTCCCTCCTCTCCCTCCAAACCCTAACCTCCTGGATCGACGAGATCCCCCCTCTCCCCACCCGCCTGCTATGGCAACCTTGCCTACTGATCCTGGCATGCCCGCCTCTCCGTCGAGACCCCCGCCCTCCTCCTCCCTCTCCTCCCATCCGACGAGCTCTGCCCCACCACAGACAAGCTTCTTCCCTACCTCCTTGACTCCTTCGGCAATGCCTTCTGCATCGACTATGGCACCGGCCATGAGACCAACTTTGCCACCTTTCTCTACTACCTCGTCCGTCTCGGCCTTATTCGGGAGGAGGACCACGCTACCGTCATCATCGGGTCTTTTTTTTGAAATTTTGACAGGTTGGCCCATTTAACCCACAGCCCATGATGGGTCATGTTGGTTGGATTTTTCAATCCACCAGTTAAATAGGCCAGCCTGCCCACCTTGTTTAGAGGCGGGTTGTGGCAGGTCGGAGCAGGCCGGCCTATCTTGATAGCTCTATCCAAAAGGCATAGATGTAAAAGATTGCGTAAACACACAGCTCAAATCAAATCATTTAATGAGCAGATTTCTTATCAATAGAATCAAGAAAAGATGAATCTAGTAAGACACAATCTAAATATTGTAGCTATTTTTTAGATTGTATATGAATAATTAACACAATCTCGGTATACAAGAGTTCACAAAAAGTGAGATATTTTTTAAGCAAAATGGTGTAAGAGACCACCACACATTTCATTATAGATAAAATGAGTACAAAACAAGAAAACATAAAAGAAAAGGAAAAAAAGGAAAAAAAAGTCCATGCATTCAATATTTTATGCTTATCAAGTTTAAATATCAATTCCAGCTGTCCATGGTCCAATATTACACAGACCCAACAAAACATTAAATTCAAATTTAAGCATTAAAAAATCTCAATTGCATTAAGAAATCTCAAAATGCCTCCCTTAGAAGTAGCATACTCATCAAACTCATCCTAGGCTAGAGAACAGATATTGGACTGAAATGAATAAGAAACTGAAATGGCAAGTGTTGTGGATGAAATTCATCGCAGATCGGAGGTGCTAGAGCAAGATGACATTCGATGGATCGACGACGATTGGATCTAAAAGAAAAGCCTCTATCGAAGATGGCTCCAACGGAGATCCTCCGACACTGAAGTCAGATTTCTCGCAACATGAAGGGAAGAGCAAGTATTTTTGAGGAGGAGAAGAGGTGTACCTTTTGAGATCCCCTGTTTATCTTTTTATAGGTAAGTCTAGAGTCTTAGAAAGATGAAAGACCACAAAAGATCTTTTTGCCCCCCATGATGCTCTTGAAAATCATGCCTGACCCTTTGATTATACAAAGGTTAGAGAGTAGTGTCATCTCATAGCAAGTGGGAGCCACCCTCATTAATTATTTGGGTTGACAACCAGAAGATAAAAATGGGGCTTGCTTTGCTTTATCCATGGCTATTGCCCTTTTTAAATAGGATGACGTGACAAGACTATTATGAGGTCTTTTGAGGGCCAACGACCAAAGCCAAGGGTTAGAGGTCAATGTTGGGATCGATAGCCAATGCGAGGGCCAAGGCCATCATGGAGCTCATAGGCCGAGGCAGGGATCGAACGAGTGTAGAAGGATGGGCACCCATAGGTAAAAACTAGATATGCGGGTGCATTTTTTCTATCACCTTTTCTCTTTCCTTGCTCTTCCATTCCTATCACCTTTTTATCTTGTTGCATGGTCCATAGGAGAATGGGATAAGAGGGGAGAGATGCACTAATTGAAAGAAAAACCACATTTTTCTGTGTAGGATCTTCCAAATTTTACCAAATCTGGACGGAATAATTTAATTTTACCTACGCTATTTAGA
>KE504751.1:524005-534145 GCA_000441515.1 Elaeis oleifera | reverse complement strand
ATATATATATATATATATATATATATATATATATATATGCCTCTGCGTAGGCAGAGCTCTCCTTTGGTCATGTGGAAGATTTCTCTATTTGCCTCTGCGTAGGCAGAGCTCTCCTTTGGTCATGTGGAAGATTTCTCTATTTGCCATGGGTTCCAAAAAAGCCATAAATAGCTCAAATTGGAAAGCTAAATGTTTTTCTTTAATTGTAAAAAATTCCAAATGTATGGTCTCTCATGTGGGAGAAGAAATAAATCCCCTCCTCCCTCTCCCCTTTTTTCTCCCAATTTGCTCTGTCTTCCTAAATTTTTGAAGAAAGGGCGATCGGAAGAAGGAATCAATATGATCGTCTCCATCCGAGATCTCCCAAGTAGGAGATGAGATAAACCCTACCGCCCCACCCTTCTCTCTCCCGCTTCTTCCTTCAATTTTCTCTCCGTCTTCCTAAATTTTCGAAGAAGAGCAATCGAAAGAAGAAATCATCATGGTGGCCATCATGAATATGGTCATCTCTATCTGAGATCTCCACCCCATGTCACCCTTCGGTATTTCTTTCTCCCAAGTCCCTTCCGGTGGATCTCTAATTGTTGTTGTTCATGGGATTCTAAATTTTTGATTGAGAATTATTTGAGGCAAGTGGTGATCCGTTGATTTTAGATTTCTTGAATGACTTGTATCTCATTTCTTTAGTGATTTATATTTTGATTTGCTGCAATTTATGCAATATCTGAAGAAAGTGGATGGTTGAAGTATTTAATTCCTCTCCAATGATGATTTGATTGTGCGTAAACTCCATGCCCCCTCCTCCCCCTCCCATCCCTAGCAATGGTCGTCCGATCACGTTCGCAGTGGCGAACATCGAGATCCTATCTTGAATCAACGTCACCCTCTAGCTTAGCCTCACCAACATGGAGGAGATACTTGCTTTCAATTCTTGAAGCTCTTTTTCTATCTCTTCTAGGGTTTTCATCGACTTGATGATCTTTTTTTATTGTTTTCTCTCTTGGATCTGGTGTTGGAATAGTTTTTTGACGTTTTTATTTTTTCCTTGAATGGGTTTAAAAGAATCTATTGTAGACCATATTCTTACGAGATCATACTTGAAGAATGGGTTTGTTTAGAATTAATGATGAAGTTACACATTTAGTGCCCCTATATTTTGATTGGTTTTCTCAAGCTTCCAATTATTGGCAACTAATACTGAATTTAATTTTTGTTCACCTATGGATGTAAACCTCCATGGAGGTAATAGTGCTCTCTCTCCGGTGTCGGATTAGTTCTTTGAGTTTTTTTCTTGAAATGGATCTAAAAGAATCGATTTGCAGACCATGCAATTATTTATCACATATATTATTTATTAAAATTATGAAAAGAATAAGTAGCATTTTTTCTCGAATATGTTCCCAATCAAGCACTCTTTTAAATATTAAAAATAATTCTTATTAATGTCAGCTTAAATACTATTTCATTAACGATATTTAAATAAATATTTCTAATTTATTATTGGTTTAGATTTTTTTGGGAGCAAATTGCTAACTTTTTGACTTCATGGATTGGAAGGAAAAACATGCAGCCATTGAAACTAAACCAAGAACTTGGCCTTGGATCCCACGAAGTCAAATTCTAATTTCAAAATCATCGGATATGCAATGACTTATCGCATGCATATTTAATATTAAAAATCATTTAAAGCAATGGATAGTATTTTTCTCCTTCATTATACATTTAAAGTAGGGCCAACATTTTTCCTTGAACATGATCTCAAGTAGGTAGCTCTCTACGAAGAAAATAGGCCCAACTTAAATGCTAGAAAATAATTTTATTGCTGTCAATCTCCTCGTCGTCTGTTCATCAGGAACGAGTGCCTGCAAAATGAAGTCCATACTGATCGGAGTTATCTCTGATGGAGATCCTTCGGTGCTTAAGTCAGAGAAAAAAATGGGCAACAGTAGAATGAGAACGGAGAAAGAGTTCAGCGTATCAAAATTAGTTTACCGAAACTTATTGTCTTATCCTCTTTTATAGAGTAGATCGTCGTAACTGTCGGATATGGTCCTGCATTTAGCGGCATAGGATCACAGAGTGATAATCTCGTAGTGGGTTATTAATTCCCATGGATTACGTCACGATATCAGTGGAGTAACCATTCGTGACGGTTATGATATATTTGAATGAGTCGGCCGACTGTGCGTCGAGAGTCAGTTGTCGGTTAGTAACTCTGAAATACTGACGGCCGAAGTAGTTTATTGTCTGTAGAGTCTGAATATCGGCCGCCTATCGATCTTGATTCAGTGAAAGATGTTCGATTGGTCGGTCGAGAGTAGCGTTGGCCTGCTCCGCCGACATATAATCGGTAATCGCTTCCAGGATTGTCTGTTCGTTTGGTGGATCAGAGTCGGACATCGGTCGGTGTGTGCTAGAGATTGATCGGTTTATGGAGGTTGATCGGTTTACTTCAATAATTTTATTAATATTAATTAATTTATTTATTAATAATATTTAATAAATATTTTTATTTATCATCGGTTGAAATTTTTTTGAGCAAACTGGTAACCTTTTGACTTCATGGATTAGGATGGACAAAAACAAGATGTAGTGTTATCATACATTTCTGGTCTTTCACTTCTTAAACACGATCTCAACCAGGCAGCTCTCTATGAAGGAAACGGACCCTACTTAAATACTAGGAATAATGCTTATTAATGCCAGCTTAAATATAATTTCATTAATGACCTTTTAAATAAAATATTTTTGATTTATGAGAGGAATTGATAATGATATTAATCAATAAAAAAAACGTACAATCAATGATGCCAATCAATGATAGCATTTATTTTTAAATTATTTAATTACCATTACAATTTCTTCTCATTAGATTATTAATATTTAGGGAGCTCATGTGAAAAATATTCTATCAAAAACTCTTCAAAATTATTTGAAATAATGTTATCAATGCTACCATATTATTTAATAATTTGAATATTTTTATTTTATGTTGTTTTTCAAATAATTTTGATATTTTATTCTTATGTATGTATTTTAATAAATTCTATGCATTACATAGGTTATATGTTAGTATATATATTAAAATAGAGGTTTCTGGATTGACAGCATTTCTATCTGCCTGTTCTTCTTTATGTTGGCAGAGCCTATTCATAAAAAATTTCTTTGAAATACATCATACCACATTTATATATGGTATATAAAGTGACTTTATTTTGAAAATGCATTTAGTAAATGACCTATTAAATTGAATTTAATTTAGCAAATGGTCTATTAAATAGTATATGATCTATTAAATTATATTTAATTTTACACATGAATTGTAAATTTGATAGTACCAAGATAATTGTGGCTCTTCATCTCTTTGATATTTTAATTAATTTCTCTTTTCTTTTTTCTCTCCCCTCACTTTGCCGCCCCCAAAATTTCAATATTGAAAAAAAGAAAGAAAGATCTTTTCCTCTATTTTTTAAGTTTAGATCTCTTGCAAGCCATCAGTTGGAGGTATGCTCCCCAATCGATTCTTGATCAGAATTTCACAAGGCTACTATCCGTTGTTGCCTCCTCTATAAGAAATGGAAATATGGTCGGCGAAGATACTTTTATGATTGGATACGACACAGTGGGATATTTTTACTTTGTCCTGAGCTTAAAAATGCTGCTATCATTGGTGATAATCATGGCCGATGGGTAACATCATCAGTTTTGCTATCAAAAGAGTTGGGAGGTGTGAGAGGAGAGGATTGAAGAAGTGGAAGGAAAGATGAAAAATAAGATTTTTAAAGTTAGATCTCTATTTTTTTTTTAATTTTTTTTTAAGTTTAGTATTTTTAAAATTTTAATATCGAGAAAAAAACAGAGATCTTTCTTTGATTTTTAAAGTTTAGAACTCTCATAAATTATCAATTGGAGGAACGGTCTATCGATTTTTGATCGGGATCTCATAAGACCGTCATCTATCACTGCCTCCTATAGGAGACGAGAATGTGATCATTGAATGTATTGTCACAATCAAACCTTGCACATTAGTATATTTTTTGCTTTGCCTCGAGCTTGAAAATATTGCTCCGTCAATGGGAAAGTTGGAGATGTGAGAGGAAAGAATCGAAAGAGAGGGCGAAGAGATGAAAAGATTTAAAAATAATTAAAAAGATAAATAGTAAAAGATGATGAATTAAAAAAAAAAGGACTTCACAGTATTAAGATTATCAAGTCTTCATAACTTATAATTTATACTATATTCAAAATATTTTTATTTTTTAATTATTTTAAATATATTTAAATAGATATAATATAATAAATAAATAAATAAATATTTTTAAAAAATTTGTACTCCGTGCTAGTTAGTAAAATATAAATGGGTAGAGATTTGGGATAAAGCGGCTGAAGACGGTATGTACGTTGTCCCAACAACCAGATAGCGAAGAACAAAAGTTTTCCATTTCCAAGAATGCAACCGTCCATAGTCATATATAAATTCTAACTGATATTGTGCCAGCTGGCTTCATGAATCATTAGTTTCTGCCTTATGCCGCTAAAAGCTGGCACTTGGTGGAAAGGGACTGCCTAAAGTAACGGCCGGAGGGCACCGACTATGGTTATTAGGATCTGGATCAACTCAATCCAATATTGTTAACAAAAAAAAGAAGGGAAAAAAAGTTCCCAATCAAAATCCAAACTACTTTGATGATGAACCCTGCCAACAAAACACAATTTAACTCCAAAATTTCAATCCAAACAATTACCAAAGGTTAGTTGCATTGTTGATTCGATGAACCTCTAGGTTGAATTGAGTGATTAGTTTTAGAAAATAGAAAAAAATGGTTATCTAGTCTGAGAGCCCTAAGAAGGTTTGGCCTAGGCTCAAAGTGGGTTAGCAAGTTGGCTGTTATATAAATTTGAATGGGCTTCCACAGGGTTGGGTAACCAAGATAGAGTTTTTGTACAAGCAATCCATGTTAGGCACATGGGTTGATTTCAGGTTCATCTAGATCAAAGTTGCATCTTTGAACTTCCAAGAGTTTCCGAGCAACGAACAGTTTTCTTGTTAAATGCTTTACTAGTAAAAGTTTTATTTTTAAAAGCTCTACTACTAACTGCAATCCTAAATAAGATCTTATCCTAGTTTTGGAGAACGGAAAGAATCAAACCTGCCTGTAGTTGGAAAGCTGGAAGGTGGATCAACTTCGAGCCAAACTTTCCTAATGGGCAAGTCCACGGCAATGGTTTGAAATGTAAATTTTCTCCTTCTGCAGGTTGTTAAGATAAAAGGCAGCTTGAACAAAGAGAACCCACCTTTCCTCCTTTTCCATATGTATCTTTCTTTTCTTTCTTTTTTTTTTTTCTTTTGGTAACAGTATCCTTGTTTCCTTTGTTGTGCTGTGCATGACAGCAATGTAACTTTGCACTCCAATGTTTACCTGCTCGCCTGCTCAACCTCTCCATTGTCTTAAATCCTTTATTTCTTTCAAAAATTACAAAATGACCATAATTATTTTAAAGGTTTGACGGTAGTTTACACCAAAGTAGACGAGATAGCGAGCACTTTAGCCCATTTTTTAAATTCATAATTAGTAATATGAATCATAAAATATCACATGAACACATCTATTCTTTTAAATCAGGTTTAGTATAAATGTGCTGCTATATCTAATGATGAGTAAATATCAAAGTGTTGCATGGTGAATAATGTCACTCTCATTATAACAATTTTGCGATACTAGGAGAAAGTGTATGGTGATTTATGACATTTATAGGTGAAGAGATAATTATGTTCAATGAGATCACTTATTATAATTTTGTTCAACAAAATTATCTTGAGTCAAATCTTTTTTTTAATCTATAACTCTTGAGAAAATTAATATAATATGAGAATCTTTATTGATCATGCACTGGATGAATCTTAAGTATTTATAAAAAATCAAAAAACCTAAATAACGTCTAACTTTTTAAGTGAGGTCTTGAATTATTAGCAATAATATTAGAGCAAATTGACTCATAACTTATATAAGCTAGAAGATATTATAGTACAGATTTATTAGGTTGATTATGAGCTAATCATGATGTTTGGAATTAGATTTGTCTATCCGTAATTAGATTTGAGTATATTTAGACTATTAGTTTAGTAAGAATAATAGCAAAACTCATAATGATTGCTTGTGTTAACTTCTATATCGACCATATATTAAATAGATTTTAGCACTTATACTGAATTAAGAAATCTAAATAAGTCTTTTGTTCCAGATTCTAGATTGCTATATGTACATTGGTTTTTACATAACTAATGCATCAAAATTTCAATTAAAAGTTATAGCATGTGGGAAGAAAAGGTAGAATGATCATAATAAATCATATACCAAATACATTTTGAGTTAGTTTATCAAGGCGTAATAATGAGTGCATGAAAAACACCGCTGAGCAAAAGATGGTGGATTAGCGAACTTATTTTACTTAAAATAATGAATGAAGAAGGAGAGTCTTGTAAGTTAAGATTTTTTTTTACAGATTAGCCCTTGAAATCTTCTCTCGCTATATATATTCATTATTTTTTTTATTTTTATATAAAAATCTTTGTAAAGTTCTCCATTTATGCAAATGGTTTCTTCCATTGGTTTTCACCGACCAACTCTGATTAAGTTAACCAAAGACAAAAACATCCCAGGTTTAGCTGTGAATGAGGCTCAATATTTGCCTCTCCCCTCATCGCCTCTTGTTTCTTGTTTGCATCTTAATAGCTAGGATCAATGACGAGATAGTTTAAGCGTGATAGCTGGGGGTAAAAATATTAAAAATACAAAATCAATATCATCAGCAGAATATAGGCCAAATATTCTATTTTCAATTTCAGGAATTTAAATTAAATTATGGAAAATATAGGAATTAATTATGTTGTTATATAATATAATCATTAAACATGTGTAATTATGATAAAATCCAAGGCACTAAATTAAACAAGATAACCCATCCCACTCCCCAACCTCCGGTCTCGGCATATTTATCGCCTTCCAAGATCCGTCTCTCCCCACTTCCCTTCGCAGCGGTCAGCTTCCGAGTTTCCGGGTATCAGCTTCCCGATTGCTTTGCTTCTCCCTCTACTTCGCCAGGATGATGCACATGACCTTCTACTGGGGCAAAACGGTAACTATCCTCTTCGACTCGTGGCGCACCGAGTCGTGGCTGGGTTATGCCCTCAGCCTCCTCGCCCTCTTCCTCGCCGCCGCCTTCTACCAGTACATGGAGGACCGTCGGATCCGCTTCAAGATTTTCGTCCGATCCAAGCCCTGTTCATCGCCGCCGTCCGTCGAGACCGCACTCCTCCTCCCAGCCGCCCCGCCGGCCGTGGGCTCCGGCGAGGCTCGCCTCCTCCATCCTCTTTGGGGTCAACTCGGCCATCGGGTACCTCCTTATGCTTGCCGTGATGTCCTTCAACGGCGGCATCTTCATCGCCGTCGTCGTGGGGCTCGCCGCCGGGTATCTGTTATTTAGGAGCGGAGGGGAGGAGGAAATGTTTGCGTTGGAGAACCGCTGTGCTTCCGCTTGATCGGAACCTAATCGTTTGGTATTTGCCCTCAGTTGTACTTTTTCTTACTGTCCTTTTGGATTTTGTCTATAGAAATTGTGTGAATTATGACCCGATCATGGAACTCATGTGTGATGAAAAATTGTGTTATGTGTTTGGATGTGTAAATGGTTTTGGTGATCTGGTTTAGTGATTGAAGGATTTGAGTTTGGGAATTTAAGCGTGGGAAAGAAGGGTTTTTGATTGGGAATTTACATTTGTCGTTTATTGTTTCTACCCGTAGGTTTTCTTTTCCCCAATGTTTTATAACTTTTGTTAATTATGGCCTGGTTCCGGAGCTCTTTGTGTTCATGTGAAAAATAAAATCAAATTTTTATATGTTTGAAAAATTGTATAATTGATTCTTGTTTCGTTATGGGGTTTTGTGTCTGCAATATCAACTGAAGGAAAAAAAAAAGAAAAAAGGGAATTCGTATGGGAATTCTTCTTTATTTTATCATGTTTACCTCAATGGTTAAACACATAAGATTATTGTATAGATGCCAAGGAAGATTGCTTGGATTAATTGGTGAAGACGGTGGTACGACGCGCTTCGGTTGTTTTGTTATTCTTAGAATGCTTTAAATGTTGGTATCATTTCCACTGGAATGGCAGGGATCAGAAAAGCTTTCGGGGGTAAAGGTTTTATGCTCAGTTTCTGGACGGAATCAAGGAGGGAATGCAGCTTTTTCCGGATAACTTAGCATGGGTTAGAAGCCAGTTTGTTCTTTATTGCTGATGGCACTTTAGGTGATATTAGCGGATGTTGCGAGGAAGTTTGTGTTTATTTTGATTAGAAGTAAGAAAAGAAAAAGAAACTATGTTTCTTCTAACTTATCTTTAAAGTAACAGGGCCTTCGGGAAGATTAATACGAGAGTTAAATTTGTTTATTCATAAATAAATCTTCTCTGCTGACTTGTAATGCCTGCATGTACGTTTAAGATTTGTTTAAGTAATCCAACGGGATTTGGGTTGAATTTCTTTTGAATCTGTAGACTAGCCTATTTGAGCATCATTTGGTTGAACTCAATACCCTCCACCACAAATCTAATCATAAATATAGTCCTCTACTATAGTGATCTCTCATCCACATGGATCATGGGCTAAACACATTCTAAAAAAACTAGTTGGAAGATGTAGGTGTTATTTAGGTTTCTTTATCTTATATAAATATTCAAAATCTATTCGGTGCATAACTGCATGAGATTAAATTATATTCAAAAGGATCTTTACATATTCTCTTCCTTTGAGTCCTAGTATTTTGTCAGTCTAAGGATCTAAATTTACTCATAAATACCATAAATCGATCAATACAAACCATGATTAGCTATAATCCGCTGAATGCAGTTGTGCTATAGTTTCACCAAATCGACAGGAGCTATGAGTTATGAGCCAGGTCCACTTTGATTCTGTAACAATGGTAGGTCTTACTCAAAAAGATCAGCTAGAAGATAACAATCTTATTGCATGTCTACGTGTTAGTTGTCAATGTGGATATGTGGATATGCTTATTTGTAAGTACCTAAGATCTGCAAACTCGATATTAGACTAAATACGTATCTTCATAGATCCTCATAATAATAAATTTAATATCTTTAGTTTTTCTCAGCTCTTGGGTGAACGTGTCATTCCCAACGTGTGGTCATGTGGATCTAGCTTTGCTTTCAGGCTCATTTCTGAACTTGTATCCCTGGATCTCTTTGTTTGTTTCAAGCGGCCTGTCCGACGCCTAGGTCTTTGTCAATGATGGCTTCTTTCATATATGCTGGCATTGTGCGATCAAAGATACTAATGGTCCCTGCAACATCTGGCAGCAAAACAAGTGTACATGTCACGTGTTAAGAAGGTTAGGACTGTGATGGTCGGAGCGGCTTCAATACTGAAGGATAAATTATCGGCTCAGACTTTTCACTCCAAATGTCCTCCATGCCGAAATGGTTCCAGTGTAGTGAGGGTATGGATTAATAACATTAGAATTGTGAAAGATTTGCCCTGTCGTTCGCTCGGTTCTGAGATTTCTTACTATAGCTTATTCTAAAAATTGGACTATTTATGCCGACTTTTAGTTTATTTTAAAAATTTTCATAACTAAAAAGATTTAGTATAAACGGTTAGCATAGAGTTATGTCACGTGGTGTAGCTTTTCTTATCCTTATTGTTGCGGCCAATCCTCTCGTCGCCTGATTGCCGGGAACGAGCGCCTGCAAGGGAAGTCCACTCAGATCAGAGGGGGCTTCCGACGGGGATCCTCCGACGGTCAAATCAGAGAGGAGACTAGGCAACAGTAAAGAAGAGAACCAGAGAGCTCAGCGGTGGGGAGAGCTTTCGAGGGCTTCAGAGAGCTTACCAGAGCTGTTGCCTTACCCTTTTTTATAGTGGGAGGCGGTATGGTCCCGCCGTCCGTGATGTTGACAACTGTAGAGCCGTCAAATCGCCCTGGGCTGTCACTTCGCCGGGGTTGCCATGTTGTCGATGGGTTGACAGGTCCTAGGAATTAATTGGCGTCCTTGGTTGGACAATTTCCCAGGTCCCTGGCAGGGCAAGGCCCCATGACGGTCGTACGGCGTGTCCTTGATAGGAC
>KE504751.1:501659-514580 GCA_000441515.1 Elaeis oleifera | reverse complement strand
GATGTTGATAACTGTAGAGCCGTCAAATCGCCCTGGGCTGTCACTTCGCCGGGGTTGCCATATTGTCGATGGGTTGACAGGTCCTAGGAATTAATTGGCATCCTTGGTTGGACAATTCTCCAGGTCCCTGGCAGGGAAAGGCCCCTGGCGGTCGTACGGCGTGTCCTTGATAGGACTACAGCCCATGCCGGTCGTTCGGCAGTCGTGGAGGGGCTGGCCGACTGTGTGTCGGGACTTGACCGTCGGGTAGTGACTTCAGAGTGTGACCGACGTCCGGAGGGTTCGTAGAAGTCAGGTGTCAGCCGCTCGCCCCGACGGAGAATCGACGTTATCCCACCCGGCATGGAGTCGGCTTTCGGGCGGTCGGAGTCGGTGTCGGCCAGTCGGGCCGGCATGCCGAGGCCGGCCATTGTCGACAGTCGCTGTCGGCGTTGCCCATTGTCAGTCGGGCGGAGTCGGTCGGTCGGTCCATCTCGGGGATGGGCCTGTGTCGGGATCCGTAGAGGAGTTGGCGCCGATCGGTGTCGGAGAGCCGGCATTGGTGAGTCGGTGTCGGGATCCGTTGGTGAGTCGGCATAATGATCAGTCGGTGTCAGGGTCAGTCGGTATATCCCAACACTTATTTTTTTTTAATGCTCCTATCAAATGCTGTCGAGGAATAGAGAAATTTTTTGTGCATCGTGGGCGGTGCAGAAAATCCAATGTAGAGCATATTGCTTTATGTGATTGGTTTATGTAGCCAATATTTTTTAACACACATTTAATGCCCATAGTTTATTTTTTATTAAAATTTTGAATGATGAAAATATCTCTACTCTTTAAAAAAATTATAACATTGTATGGTATATTATGACTTTCTATACGCAGAATGTCATAATATGATTCAGAAAATTATAATATCCTGTGGCATATTATGACATCTTATATCAAATTATGACTTCCTGCATATAGGATGTCATAATATGGCCTAAGATGTCATAATATGGCTCAGGATGTCAGAATATAGAAGGGATATTTTTATCCAACCACTTTTTAATGCGTATTTAATATCTGCAGTTTCATTTTTTTCATTTGAAAATTTTGAATGATGAAAATACTCCTATTTTTGAAAAAATTATGATATCCTGTGACATATTATGATATTCTACATCAAAATTATGACTTTCTGCATACATAAGATATTATAATACGGACATAAAATGTCATTTTTTGCTCCAAAGAGCAAGAACATTTTCGTCATTCAAAATTTTCAAACAAAAACAGATCTGCAAATATTAAATGTGTATTGAAAATGATGGTTATATGGACCAATTATATAAAATGGCATACTTCACATCGAATTTTTCACACCGTCCGCGGTGCACCAAGAATTTTGCGTTAGAGAAATAATCCCATATTGGATAGATTAAAAACTCTAGTCCTGCCTTGTGCCCCTAAAGGCGGGCCTTATGTGAGGATTGAGGCATGAGCTTGGATTGTTAGCGTCTCCACGAGCCCATGCAGTCCAAATCAAGTCCACGATCTGAGACGCAGGATGGCAAGGACAGTTGGTCCTGGTGGGCCTTATTCCTTCAATAAAGATCGCACCGAAATCTACCCATTATTCAAAGAATAGAAAAAATTATCCTCTTTTAGGATTTGTTTTCCATTAAAATATGATGGATTGGATTTGGATTAACAAACATGGCAGGTTTCACGTAAGGATTGGATTTGGACACTTACATTTTGAATCTGAGCTAAAACAGGCTCAAAACTAGCATACTATATATTTCAAAACCTTCTTTGGATAAAAAAAAGTTAATATAATTTGTTAAAAATTTATGTTCTTGATTATAATCATGCATACTTATCAGTCAAATTCTATCTAAGATATCCTTTTGATGATATTTATATATCGCTTTTTTTATTTATAGCATAATATACTTATGATTTAATTAGATAATCAACTTATAGATGTTTATTATGGTTTGTGTTGAATTGTTCTTCATCTTGTTGCAGTCAATCTCCTATTGCGTTCGTTGTCGGTGTAGAGCACCTGCAAAATGAAGTCCATATTGATCGAAATTATTTCCGACGGGGATCCTTCGATGCTTAAATCAGTGGGGAACGGTGAACAGTAGATAAATATTTAAAGAGGCAGAGTTTCAACTCCAAAGAGTTCTTACCAAATGCTGTTCATTTACCTCTTTTTATAGACGAGTTGTTGGTAATCGTTTGTAACGGTTAGACCCATGGGCCCCACTTATCTCGGCATTATGTGATCGTGGGATGGACAGTTATACCCACTGCTGATCATGTTCTGGCCATTATGCGCTTTCTGCGCTGGTGGTTTCTGGTTTGTCGACTATATATCGGTAGTCTGAAGATGTTGATTGTATGTCGGTAATTATGAAAGTTCGAATGACCATCGATCGGTAACTCTGATATGCCAATGGTCATCAGTCTGAAGTCAGTTGAGTCGTCATAATTGGAGTTTACTAGGGATGGTTGAGAATAGCCGACTGTCGGTCTGCCAACCGATTGATAGTCAGCGGTTCGTATTTATTAGGCTGATTGAAAGTCGGAATCAGGAAAGTCGGCTGAATTACCCCAATAGTTGCCCCCGCTACCAAGATCAAGATAATTCGACATACGGATTGACACGTAGTTTGACACGTTGGACGAAGGAAGTTATCACGTATTGTCTCAAGCTACGATTCGACTGTAGACATTAATGATTTTTCAAAAATGAAGGATCTCTAATCGTTTTGTTGTTTTGATAACCGTGAGATCATCATTGGGGTATCTCTTCGAGAAGATAGTCCGACGTCCAGCGAATCCGGAAGATTTGATTCTGACTAGTCGATTTCAGCCATATGTCTAGATATCATTGGCTCTGTGCCATTCATGCGGATAGTGATGAGATGGCATGATCTGAAGGTAGGTGCGTCGAACCGTCTGATCAATGGTCGGTTTTGATGTAGTCATTTGTCAAAATCTGAAAACGTCTTGATTTGAATAACTTCATCCAGACTATTGAAGGGTTCTATATATATAATATCACTTTCATTTGGATCTTCTGCCTTTGCATTCATCATTTTCTTCTGCAATAGAGGGTTTCGCCTCGGGTGCTGGGAGCTTTCGAAGTTTTTCTTATTTTTCACGTCATTTTCTAGTTCTAGATCGAGTTCTCATTCCTTCTTCCTAGATTTTTCTCTTTTTTTCTTCTAGGTTCCATCATTTTCAATGGCAAGTAGGGGTAAGAAGGCGAAGACTTCAACTTCTCGAGATAGTCGATTGAAGAATCCGATCTATGATTCTCTTTCGAATCTGGAGATGGAAGTTTCTTTTTTGTCTGGATCCAATATCAATCGACTTCAGGAACAGTATCATATCTAGAGCAATTTCAGCTCTTCGCTCCTGATTCGGATGGTCGGATGAACTCTCCTCCTCCGAATCAGGTTGCATTTTATGTAGAGGACCTTCAGGCCGGTCTTCGATTTCTGATTCTGGAGTTCATCTAGAATCTTCTTTATTATTATCATCTTTGCCCTACTCAATTAGCTACGAACTCCATTCAGTTAATTATCAGTTTTGCTTTGTTGTGTCATCTCATTCTGACCAACCCTCGTCCTTCTCTTTTTCAGATCTTCTTCATCCTTCGTCTTCACCCAAAAGCCAAGGGTTGGTAGTTTTCAACCTGAGGAAGGGTCTGTCTTTTATTTTCGATCTTCCATCGTCCATTCATGGGTGGAAGAACTAATTTTTTTCGTCTCTTTTTCATCTTCTTGGGGCTTTCCTTCATCCTAGGGCGATCTGAGAACCAGCTCTAATGAACATAGTCGGGTCGACATTATTGATCGGAAAGATTTTCTCCGACTCAAGGATATGGAAGTCCCAGCGCAGTGAGAGCTAATGACAGAGCAAGCTCTCTATGATACCGGACTTAGTTCGGTAACTTCTTTAGGTATAGTATAGTTGGTCATTTTATTTACTTTCTGATTTTGTAACTAAACTTCTGTCTTTTGATTGCAGCTATGTGGTCGATAGTGCGAGTCTCAGCTGTCCACATTCATCTACATGTTGCCAAGAAAAGAGCAGCGATCGATACCGGATCATTCTGAATGATGAAGAAGAGTCAGATTGATTCTGAGTCAGTACTAGCGAGGGAGACCGATATTCTGTCGGTGATAGCTCCCAGTGCTGAGCCGGTCATAGCGTTGTTGGCTCTGACAATGCTTCCTCCTGTTGAAGTGCCGTCGGTTAGAGTAGAGACAGCGAGAGATGAAGATGCTACACTAGAACTATCAGGGGCTCCATTAGCGGGGGTTCAGGCTGAATCTATAGTCATGGTCAAACCAGCTGTTTGCTGCCATGCAGGCCATTCCTCAAGTGGCACGGTCTCGGGCACAGTCAAGCTCCGACTTCATGACGGTTTCGAGCGAACGACCGCCGACTGGAGAGCAGAAAAAGGCACCGACTACTTCTGCTGATAATGGATCGTCGGCAGGTCTCCCCACCCTCTTCGACATTCGGATTTCAATCGGGGAGTCGGCTTTGGCCAATCTGACGTTGGCCAAATGACTCATCGAGGCAGCCTTTCTCTCGACTGACAGGGAGAATAGGAAAGATCAGACTGTGTCCAAGATATTTTTTCTTTTATCCGACGATTCTTGGAGTAAGTTGACGATACTTTTTTTTATCTGACTTATTTTTCTTTCAATTGGCACACGATATGTACACTCTGGAGAGCGGATATCGAAAATTTGTCGAGCTTCGTCGGGCCTGGATGGACAGAGTTGCGACTGCAAATGCCGAGAAAGCAGCCGCCATCGAAAAGCTTCAAGCAGTAATCGATCGAGAGCAGGCAATGGTGGAGCGGGAGAAGAGTCTCCAGGAGGGGAACTCCTATGCGACAGCCGAACTGAAATTCACCAAAGCCGAAATAGGGTCGGCATAACAGAACATCGCATCCTTGGAGTCCCAGATTAAGAGCAAAAAGTATCCAATCAATCGGCTCTGGAGGAAAAGGGATAGATGCATAGAAGAACTTGAGGTGGAGCGTGAGAGGCATCGGGCCATCAAAGAGAGGTTGGCACTGACCGATGCAGAGTCAGCCTTGCCAAAGAAGAGACAGAGTCGGTGAAAGGTGCTTTGAATCAAGCCATCGAGAATTTTAGACAATCATAGGAGTACAAGGATAAAATTCTTCAGGGTGGATTTGCCTCCTACTATGTCGGATATGAAGATAATAGAGATACAGTCAAAAAACTGTATCCGAACTTGGATTTGAGCAGCATCATCCCCCCTAGTTCAGAAAAAGAGACTGCTGAGGAGACCACCACGTCGATTGAAGGAGATGCACCAGTTGCACCTGAATCTATTCCAACCACCGAGGCTGTACTGGAGTAAGCTGAAGAAGAAGCCGATTGGTGACGATGTAATATCTTTTCTCTTTTTTTTTATAATCGGACAATAAGTCCAATTTTATGATCGAACCCTGAATCTAATTTTGTAATCTCTTCTTCAATGAATGAAAAAAAAATTTTAAGTATGGAATCTTTTTCAATCTTGATGTACTCTCAATGTCATTGAATAACAGTCGGATTATTGATTATCTATCGATGAGTTGAATGTCGATCAATAATCATAGTAGAGTTTGTCTGCTAGTCGGGTGTCAGCCGACTTAGTTTTTAGATTTTTTAGATATTTAATAGACGGTGACAACCGAATATTCTTCGACTGACCATAGTCAAGTCGGTGTATTTCTTATTCGACTGAGGTCGAGTCAGCATAATATTCTGCTTAACTAAAACTAAATCGGCATGAGTAGTCATTCGACTTAAGTCAATTTTTATAATAAAAATCAAAATATAGTTGGTACAAGCTGATCGATTATTTATCGATTTGACGACATCGTTCGACTTAAATCAGTTTTTATAGTGAAAAATTGAGATACAGTCGGTATAAGTTGATCGATTATTTATCGATATGATGCCATTTTTGTAGATAACTTATAGATGACTGAAGATTTCAAGATTCAAAATCTCAATATTTCATTCCGAATATATCATATATGTGAACAACTTTATTGATAGTACATCTTCAAATTATCGATATTTCAAGTTCGAAGAATAGTCGTTCCATCAAGAGTTTCTAATCGATATACGCCCGGACGAAGTATCTCGGTTACCTTGTAAAGTTCTTTCCAATTTGGAGATAATTTTTTTGGTCCAAAGGCTTTGAAACTTTTGCCTTTCTTAAGATCAGATCTCCTGGACAAAAGACTTTCGATTTGATCTTCGAATTGTAATACCGGGCTATTCTCTGCCGATATGCTGCCATCTGAACTTGAGCTTATTGTCGGACTTTCGGGAGTAAGTCTAGGTTGGCTCTTTGATATTCAAAATTGCTCACCTCATTATATTGTTTGACTCTTATTGATGGCAATCCAATCTCAAATGAAATTATCACCTCAGTTCCATAGACTTAGTTGAATGGCAATTCTCTTATCGGTATATGAGGAGTTATCCGATATACTCATAAGATCAGATATAATTCTTCCACTCAGAGACCTTTAGCTTCATTCAATCTGGTCTTGAGACCATGTAGAATCATTCGGTTTGTCACCTCCATTTAATTGTTGGATTGTGGATGGCCGATTGAGGTGAGTTTGTACGTAATACGAAATTTTATATAAATTTTTAAATTCTGATTGTCAAATTATCGACTATTATCAGTGATGATGGTGTGTGGTAGATCGAATTTATATATGATTGATTTCTGAATGAAGTCTTTCATCTTACTTTCAGTGATTCATGTCAAGGGTTCAGGTTCTACCCATTTAGTGAAGTAATCAATGACAATCACTATAAATTTTTTCAGACCAGATGCCGAAGGAAAAGATCAAGTATGTCGATTCTCCACTGCACGAAGGGCCATGGTGCAGTAATCGATGTCAGCTGACTGGCTGGTTGATATTGTATGTTAGCATATTTCTGACATGGTTCATATCTTCGGACAAGTTCAGCTGTATCTTTCTTCATGGTGGGCCAATAATATCCTTATTGCAAGACTTTATAAGCTAATGATTTACCTCCCAAGTGATTTTCATAAATTTCTTCATGAATTTCTCAGAGCGCATGATCGGCATCCGTTGGTCTCAAGCACTTCAGTAAGAAAAGAGAAAATGACCTTTTATAAAGTTGTCCATTCATTAAAATATATTTTGAGACCATCCATCTTAGTTGTTTGGCTTTTGAAGGATCTGCAGGTAGAATTTCATCAGTCAAATACTGGATGATTGGGTCCATCCAGCTTGGCTTGTCATTGATTTGCAGTATTCTTTGACTTTATCAATACTTGGTTGTTCAAGACATTCGATAAACGTCGGACCAAACAAGCTGAATGAAATAGTTGCGAGTCAAGAAAGTGCATCAGTTCGAGCATTTTCTACTCTTAAAATGTGAGAGATTTCAAAATATTTTAAAGTTGATGTAAGATCTTTACTTTTTGAAGGTACTTCATCATAACGAAGTCTCGGACTTCAAACTCACCCTTAACTTGCTCAATAATCAATTGTGAATCGGTGAAGGCTCTCAAGTTGTTAATATCAAGTTCTTTGGCAATCTTTAAGCTGGCTAAAAGAGTTTTATACTCGGCTTGATTATTTGAGGCTTTAAAATTAAATCGAAGGATATATTTAGTTACAATTCTTTCAAAATTGGTGAAGATGAGACTGGCTCCACTGTCTTGTGCGTTGGATGTTCCATCGATATGTAGCACCTATATCGATGCTAAGTCGGCCTCAGAAGTTTCAATTTGCTTCGATTTACCGTTGAGTTCATCCTTAGGATTATCATCGGATATGGTGCACTCGACGATAAAGTCGGTCAAAACTTGTACCTTCATTGACAGTCATGGATGATATTGAATATCAAACTCACTGAGTTTTATTGCCCACTTCGTCATTCAACCTAAAGTATCAGGTTGGTACAGAATTGCCTTCAACGACTGATCTGTCAAGACAACTATTGAATGTGTCTGAAAGTACGGATGAAGTCGTTGTGATGATATGATCAGAGTGTAGATTATCTTTTTCACTTTTGAATATCATATTTCAACATTATGAAGAACCTTGCTGGTATAATAAATCGACCGTTGAGTTCAATTTTGTTCTCTTAGACAAGTACCGAACTAACTACCTCTGCTGAAGTCGTCAGATAAAGATACAATGTTTCTCCCATCTTTGGTTTTGTCAGTAATGATGGAGATGTCAAATATCTTTTTAGATCTTCGAAGGATTGTCGGCACTCATCTAACCATGAAAGATCTTTTGCTTGTCTCAAGGTCCTGAAGAAGGATAGATATCTTTCTGCCGATCTTAAGATGAATCAACTGAGTGCGACGATTCTTCTATGGAGTTGTTGTATCTCTTTTTGAAGCTTGGATGCTTCATATTAATGATAGTCTTTATTTTCTCGAGATTAGCTTCAATTTCTTATTGCGATATGAGAAATTCGAAAAATTTTTCGAAAGTTATTCCGAATGCATACTTAGTCAGATTCAATTTCATCTGATGTCATCGAAATACATCGAATGCTTCTTTCAAATTTTGAATGTGATCAGAAGTTTGAAAATTTTTCACCAGCATATCATCAACATAGACTTCCATGTTACGTCCAATTTATGTCTTGAACAGTTTGTTGAGTAATCGTCGATAAGTAGTTCCGATATTCTTTAAACCGAATGGCATTAGTTGGTAACAGTAGATGCTTTTGTCGGTTATGAAGGTAGTATATTTTCATCTTCGGATGTCATTCGAATTTGATTGTAGCCCACGAAGGCATCCATAAAGCTTAAAAGTCAATGTCCCAAAGTCGCTCAACTACTTGATCGATCTTTGGTAAGAAAAACTATCCTTCGGACAAGCTTCATTTAAATTTATGTAGTCGATGCAGATTTTCTATTTTTTATTGACTTTTCTCACCATTACTACATTGACAAGCCAATCTGGATAATTAGCTTTTCTAATGAAGTCAGCCGCGAGGAGTTTGTTGACTTTTTTATTAATGACCTTCTGTCTTTCAAGAGCAAAAGGCCTTTTCTTCTGCCTGATCGGCTTAACTTTAGGATCAACGTTCAACCGATGAGTTATTACTTTCGAAAGAATTTTTGATATATTGGTTACCGATCAAGCAAAAATATCGATATTTGCTCTTAGTAGAAATACCAATTGTTGTCGCTTCGGATCAGATAATTAAGATCCAACTTGGACCGTCTTCTCAGGATTATCTTCTCTTAATGGGATAAAAATCAATTGCTCGGTTGGTTCACCTTTTTCTTTATTTTTCTTTGATCTAATTTATCAACGAACAAAAAGTCTTCAGATTGATTATTCTTTATAGAGACCATAAAGTAACGTCGAGTAAGTTATTGATCTCCACGTATTTCTCCAACTCTATTTTTTATTGGAAATCAGATTAATAAATGATATGTTGATGCTACCGCTCTTAAGGCATTAAGTCCAGATCGTCCAAGTATGGCATTGTAAGCCGAGAAACTTGGATGACTGTGAATGTTAGGAGAACAATACTTTATTGTGTATCTGTTCCTGTGATTAATGGGAGAGTAATTTTTTTTCCACGGTAACTGCATCTTCGGTAAAACTGACTAATGACATTGAGACTCTGTTGAGTCGGTCAGTCGGTAGTCGCATTCGAAAAAAATTGAGTAAAAGAGAGCATCTGTAGAGCTTCCATTATCGACTAGAATTCTTTTTATATCATAATTTACTATCGTCGCCTAGATGACGATAGCATCATCATGGAAAGTTTGTATTCTTCAAACATCATCTTTTAAAAATGAGATTACATTGTCAAGTCGCCGTTTCTTCACCGACTCTTCTTCGAAAGTTGCCCCCCAATCCTTCAGTCACTTAGAAATCATGTTGATCACTCCCATCGTTGGTCGATTGTTAATTATTTTCTCAACTTGTGACTGAGGTTGTTGGTCGGTGGGAGGTTGAGTTGGATGATTTTATCGAAATTTCTTGAGGTAGCCACATCAGATCAGGGCCTCTATTTCATCCCTGAGCTGAATACATTATTTGGTATCATGACCGTGACCATGAAAAAATTGATAATATTTCTTTTTGTCGTGACTCTTCGGTGGCGCTTTCATCGGAGGGGATGTCGAAGATGTTTCTCTCTTTCGATCTCCATTAAGATCTACGTATGGAAAGCAAAAAGAAGAGTATAGGAGTCATACCTACTGCCATAGTTATTCGACCTTGGACTCCATCGATAGGGTGAAGCTCCTTTATTGGTTGTTGACCCACTTGGTTCAGTCGGAGCTTCACTTTTTTTTTAATTCTTTTGCTGATCTTTCCTTCTATCTGGCACCTGTCAAAAATGCCTTCGTCCATGCGAATATACTTATATGTGCACTCTAAAAATTCAGCATAGGTCTGAGAGAGAGTTTTATATAGAGAGTAGGTAAATCTGGATCTCCTCAGACCTCTTTTCATGGTCGAGATGGCCATATCTTCATTGAGGTCCCTGACCTCAAGTGTAGTCGTGTTAAAGTGAGCCACGAAGTCTCTCAATGTCTCTGTCTCACCTTGCTTGATGGAGAAGAGACTATCTGATGTCCATGGTACCTTTGACTAGTGCTAAAATGGGCCATGAAGAATGTTCGAGCTGCTCGAAAGAACTTGTGCTCTCTGGTTGAAGTTCAGAATATCAGACTCGAGCAGTCTTCCGAATAATTGTCAGAAAGTCAATGCATAGGAGGGCATCGATTGCCACTTGGATCATCATAAGAGCCTTGTAACTCTCTAAATAATCAATTGGATCGATGGAACCGTCATATGGCTCCATCTGTGACATCTTGAACTGAGACGGGATCGGCTCGTCCAAGATACGCTAAGAGAGAGATTGGACAATGTAAAAGTTCAGGTCGTTGGAGGACTTTCGACCTTCCACTTGGAGTAGGATAAGTTGACGGTCGATCTTCTTGAATTTGTGCTCATAGTTATCGAGCCGTCATTACTGAAAAAATTCAAGGATAGAATTTTCTGAAGAACTTGAGGATGGAGAAGTAGAAGGTACACGCGACCTCTTCTCCTTCTTGATGCTATATACATGGGAAGGAGAGGGAGTTCATCGTGAATTATGTGTGGCATGATGAGAATGTCGAAAAAATAGTTGCTCGACTCGATGAGAACGTCGAGACAATCATCATTTTGGAGATGAAGAGGGTGAGTGCTGTGGAGGACAGCGGCTGTGTCTGGATGGCACTGAATGAGCCACCAGCTCCTCCACCAGCAGCTGCTGCTGTTGTTGTGTCTGTTATTGCTGGAGGCTATGCATCGCCTCCATCAACACCTTCATTTGTTGCATTAGAGCAGCAATTTGTGCATCCGTAGTGACTATAGGATGTGAAGAGTACCAATAGAGGTAGGGGAGGGAGATCTTTCTGGTAGGAAGATTGCCTCGTAGATCCTATAGAGTTATTTTGAGCTCTGATTTTTATCATGATTGTTCGTATGGCCCCCTTCCTGGTGCGTCAATCTATTACGGTCAATCTCCTGTTGCGTCCATTGTCAGTGTAGAGCACCTACAAAATGAAGTCCACACTGATCAGAATTGTATCCGACGGAGACCCTCCGATGCTTAAGTCAGTGAGAAGTGGTGAACAGCAGATAAATATTTAGAGAGATAGAGTTTCAGCTCCAAAGAGTCTTTACCAAATGCTAGTCATTTACCTCCTTTTATAGATAAGTTATTGATAATCGTTTATAACGGTTAGATACGTGAATCCCGCTTATCTCGATATTATGTGATCGTGGGATGGACGATTATACCCATCACTGATCATATTCTGACTATTATGCACTTTCTGTACTAGTGATTTCTGGTTTGCCAATTATATGTCAGTAGTTTGAAGATGTCGACTGTATGTCAGCAATTGTGGAAGTTTGAATGACCATCGGTCGGCAACTCTGATGTACCGATGGTCATCGGTCTGAAATCAGTTGAGTCGTCATAATTGAAGTTTGCTAGGAATGATTGAGAGTAGCTGACTGTCGGTCGGTCAATCGATTGATAGTCGGTGGTTCATGCTTATCAGATCGATTGAAAGTCGAAATCAGTGGAGTCGACTGAATTACCACAACACATCCAATTTGATCTGAAAAATCAGATGGATTGAGAAAATTAATGATAAATCCAATCTGATTGAAGTGGACTGCTTGCAACCCTAGCCTAAGTACACCTGCTGGTCCTGGTTAAAAAGCTACTTCATTCGAGGAAATGGTAAGGAGTCAAGTTGGTGGACCACATGTGTCTTTTTAGAACTAAGGGAGGTGTTAGGTTTATAATCAGAATCGGAATCGAAATGAAAATCGAAATGGATTAGAATCGAAATGATCAAATCCCTCGAACTATTTAGTTCGTGACCAGAAACAGAATCAAAATTTGAATTTCTAGGAAAGAGTAGGATCGAGTCTTAGGTAAATTGAGTCATTCCATTTTCTCCCAAAATTGAAATCAGAATGGAACTCCTCCCAACTAATAAGGTCACGATGTTGTCGTTAGGATACCGTACTTATCAAATTAATTATGATTTCAATAAAATTAAAAATATGTAGAAAGTAGTGAGTCAGATAGAATCCACAGAGAAGGTAAGATTTTGATTTAAAATCTTTGATTTTATAAAAAAATAAATTTTAAAAAAATAATTTGAGTTAAAAAATAAAATTAAAAGTATAAAAATAAATCTGATACCAAGATCTACTATTTAGATCCTAGCTTCTACTTGTAATAAAATAAATAATAAGAATTTAAATAGTATAAAATAAATTGATACTGAGATCTACTAACTAGATTCTATCATCTAATTATAATAAAAATAATAATAAAAATTTAAGTATAAAAAAAT
>KE504751.1:484866-497435 GCA_000441515.1 Elaeis oleifera | reverse complement strand
GATTTTATAAAATAAAATAAAATTTTGAAGAAAGTAATTTGAGTTGGAAAATAAAATTAAAAGTGTAAAAAATAAATCCGGTACCAAGATCTACTATTTAGATCCTACCTTCTACTTACAATAAAATAAATAATAAAAATTTAAAATGCATAAAATAAATTGGTACTGAGATCTACTAACTAGATCCTAGCATCTACTTGCAATAAAATAAAGATAAAATTTAAGTACAAAAAATAATTTTATTAATTAAATTAATTAATTATAAAATTTAAAAATAATAAATAAATAAAATTATAACAAAGATCTGAAATTGATCAGCACAGTCTCATCGAGAAGATAGTTGATAACTTCTTCTTCTTCCTTCATACTCCGTAAAGCGAACCGATTTCTCTTCTTCTTCCTCTTGGATTTCTAAATTTCTCTAATTTTTTTAATTTTTTTATTTTTCTATTGATTTTCTCTTTTTTCTCTCTTATTCTCGGATCTCCTATTTATAGATGAATTTTTCATCTTTTTCTGATAGTAAAAGAGTCCTAAAATCCTTAGAAATCATATTATACCCGTATCAATTAATTCTGGCCGTCGGATCTTCATTGGACCGCCCAGATCAACTCAAAAAAATAGCGTTACACTCCTTATCTCGATCGAGAATGATAACAGCCATTCGATCATGCGCTTGATTGAATTTTGGCCGTCGGATGGCGCAAAACTCTTCCTTTTCTCAGTCAGGATGAATACCAGCCATCAGATCGGATTTCAGATCGATTTTCAACTGTCGGATTGCACTCCTGATCTCTTCTTCGTGTAGTTTTCAACCGACAGCGAACAACAGCTGTCCGATCTCCTTCGGGATCAATCTCCGTTGTTCGTTCGTGAAAATTTCTTCCGCCTGCCGTAGACCGCACCAAAGACCGCGAACCATTTCCTGTGAACCACGTCCTTGAATCCGTGGACTGAGCGGCTGGTCCACCATACACCGAAGGCTATAAAATTATTTTTTGGATATTTGGCTTGATTTTTGCTCTGATTTTGTACATGAAAAATAGAAAAAAGCATGCATTAAATTGCTCATTAATTCTTCATTATTTTGGTACTTAAATTTGATCAATTAACTTGACATTTATTTTTCATAAATATGCTCTAATTTTATATTTTTAAAATTATTTATTTTATAAAAAAATTAATTTATTTATGAATTAAATTTTTTAGAAAATATTAGCATCAAAAATATCTATAATGAATGTAAAAATATATCTCTTATCACCAATCAAATGGTTGGAATGGAGATTATCTATTTTGATTTTGATTCCAGTCTCTAATTATCTCAAATCAAATACCCTCTAAGTAACGGCAAAAAGAGGGGCTGGTTTGGGATCTTCACTGTGATCTCCGAGAACCAGCACAATGCATATGGATGTTTGAATCCAAGAAAGCTAGGATCAAGGCTATGGCAATCCATTATAAGAACTTGGCTGGAAAGATGGAGTCTGGTCCAAAAAGAATTTAATGAGCAGCAGGAGTGTGACATATCCAAATATACAAGCTACAAGGATTGAGGCAAAGGAAGAAGCCTAGAAAAGAGAAGTTGAATTGAATGATCTATTTGTTTGTCTAGGCCAGAAGCAAAGTGAGGTGGAGAAGCTGGGGTCAAGGTTGGTGCAATCTAGCATGCGGCTTCACTCCTCAAAGGGATAGGAGATAATGCTGCGTGCTAGAAAAGTTCATTACTGCAAAGATCAAAAGTAATAGCTAGAATGTTAAGATTTGATATCTAGAGATTTGGTTTATACTGGCTCACAGCGAGGTCCGTGACGACGAATGGAGTCCAACGAGCCTAAGATCAGTCCAAAAGGAGATCAGATGAAGCAGATACGCTCGATAGAAGATGGAACGAAATCGGAGCGATGGAGGCCGACGGCGAGCCGGTGGAGGCCGCGGTGGCGCGCAGCCTGGCCTCGAGTGCATGGCCCAATGTGCGAACGTGCGGGAGCGCACGATGCATGGCCCAGGCCCAGGCGGCGTGCGAACAAGTGTGGCTCGGGCCCAGGCGGCACGCACGGGAGCAGGCACGTGCGACCGCATGCAGGTGTCCAGCGATATCCCGATCCACGATGGATCGGGCGGGCGCATGGACCGGGCGCCCGTTTCTCATAGGTTTCTCGCGGTCCTTGGTGGATCGAAGCATTTCCAGAGCCGATTTTCGCAGTCCACGATGGGTTCTCGTAGATCGATGAGCGATCGAATGGCTTTGGATGATCGCGGTCGCGATCGGACGGCTGTGAGCCATCCCAGGAAGATCAGAGGCGTGATCTGGTGCGATGGGACGCAATCCAATGGTCAGTTTCTGATCTGAGGTGCGATTGGATGGTCGAAAAGCTACAGAAGTCCAATCAGGAGTTTGATTTCGATATAGCCTGGGTTTTAGGGCCTTTAAGAGGCATTGTGGGTAAACAAAGAGTGTGAAATGGTGGTTGATTGTTCGGCAGAGGACCCAAAGTAGCAGAGGCGAGGCACCGACAGGGAGCAGGAGCAGGGTGCTTCAGGTAGACTGTCAGGTAACGGACAGCGGTCATTTCAGGAGTTCGGGAGGTTCTTCCTAGAGAGAGAGCTTTTGTGAGGGAGAGCTTCTTATGAGGAAGAGATTGGGTGTACGAGGGAGAGCTTTTCTCATAATGAAGCTTGCATGTCCCGTGAAAGCGAGTTTTTTTGACTGATCCACGTACTTGATTGTTTTATTTATTTTATTTATTTTTTACTGTGATATGCGGTATTGAAAAGATTCTGTGAAAATAGTATCCTGACAAGACATCCCCAATACGAAATTGCTCCCATTGCTATTCTAATTATTGTGATTGGGTTATCTTGTAGCAATGCCCTGCTATTTAACACGATGTTAACATGCTTGGGGATGCCAATATTGTACTAGTGTACAGCATAACCACTATCCAAAGTTTCTTTTGTTTTTTTTTAAGTGAATGTGGGGATTAGGGTAAATTCTTATTTCATTACTTGGCATTTTTCAGTTTTATTTTATTTTATAGCAATTTGTTTCTTGTAATAATTATTCGTCGTTGTCGTCTCTCAATAAAGGGTGCGAACATGCTATTGTTGTAACTATTAGACACTGCACTTTTCTTCTGAAAAGTATATTTCTCATCTTTTTCACTAAAAATAAGAAATAAAGAGTGTGAACATAGCATTTGATGCACCGATCTTTTCTTCTTACTTAAGAACTAGTGAGCAACAACTGCATTCTAATTGTTGTGATTGGGTTATCTTGCAGCAATGCCCTATTATTTGCTGTATGTGGTGTTAACATGCTAGGAGATATCAATATTGTACTAGTGTACAATATAAACCACTATCAACATTTATTTTTTTCAAGTGAACGAGGGGATTAGGATGATTCTTAATTATTTCGTTATTAGGCATTTTTCAGTTCCCATTTTCTATTTTATAGCAATTTGTTTCTTGTAATAATTATTCGTTGATGTTGTCTCTCAATAAAGGATGCGAAGTAGTAACTATTAAACACTATATTTTTCTTCTGAAAAATATATTTCTCCTCCTTTTTCACCAAAAATAAAAATAAAGAGTGCAAACATAGCATTTGATGCAGTAGTCTTTTCCTCTTATTTAGAAACTAGTGAACAACAACTGCATTCCAAATGGCTCTCTTTTCATGCATCGCAAATTATATGCTCTTATCTGTTTCTGCTCTTGTACATGCAAAGACTCCTGCTTGCATTTAGCCAGCAGTAGTATCTTTTTTTTTGAGGGAATTAGCCAGCAGTAGTATCAAGTTTTTAGAAAGGAATTTTTGCATGAAACAACATTGTTTACAGTCTTGCAACGCCGGGATCCATTTTTCTTTAGCTGTTTACACTCATTAGCAATGACCAAGCTAGTTCAGTCATTAATATCAAAAATAAATTAAATAACTAATAAGTGAGATTATCAGAAGTCTTTACTATTTGAATAAATTATAAATGAAGTCTTTATGACTGGATATCTTGGTTTGTTTATGGGTACCATATTATTTATGGCATTTAAAAATGAATTATCCTTTTATTATACAGTTGAATTATCCTTTTATAGTTGGATTTTTGGAGTCCCAATGTTGTTGAGAGAAGAAAAAATCATATCTATTTGTGTGCGAATGTTTATCATCATCATCATCATTATTGGGGCCCATGCATGGCATGTCACTCAATTTTGTTTCCTCCTCTGTTTTGAATGAACTCAATTCTTTGGACTTTATAGCTGGCATCACATGTTTGTGATGCTGATTCAATTATTTTCGGATCTATCCGGTTCCTGCTTGTTCA
This sequence comes from Elaeis oleifera, assembly GCA_000441515.1. Lineage (NCBI taxonomy): Eukaryota > Viridiplantae > Streptophyta > Magnoliopsida > Arecales > Arecaceae > Elaeis > Elaeis oleifera. The sequence goes on along the minus strand of KE504751.1, from coordinate 493,107 downwards.
AGCCCATGAAGAATTGACAATGAGAGTGTCAAAGCAACTGCACAGGTCAAGCTCAGCTTGAGAAAAGCTCAAATCAAACTTGATTTGAAGCTAAATGAATCAAGCTTGAACTAACAAAATAAATTCAAAATTAATTCTAGCCAAATCCAAAAACTAACACAACTTAATGAGACTTCAGTTGATAACACTAATCTATTTATATGATACATATTATATAATAATAATGGATTGTTAGATTGAGGTTTTAATTAGCTATTTTTAATTCTATGAATCAATTAATTGTCAATCAACCTTGTATTCCTTTGAGTTCATTAGGAATATCAAGCTAATAGATTAGGTTTTATTGGGCTTGCTTCAAAATTAAACTTGATTTGAGCTTGAAATGATGCTAGATAAATAAAGCTTGGTTTTGGAGTTCAAACTCGAAACCAAGTTCAAATCAAGCTTAATCAAGCCCACGCTTGGCTAGCTTGTAGCAGACTATCTACAATAAGGTAGTTTCTCTATAATTTGCTCCAAGGAAGTATCAACTATTCCAAGCTATCCAGATGTCGTTTAATTAACCACCGGCTGGACATTAGTTCAGATAGTATTATCTCTTGCCCTTTAAGCAAGAGATTTTGCTTCTAGGTGGCCTTAGCCTCCTCTTTTGACCCTTGATTGATTAATTTTCTCAGTATCGCAAGCAATGGCTCAGCTTGCCTTCAGGCCCGGGCTCCACCTCAGATGGAATCTGCATAGGATATGGATGAGGATTAACCTATGCTGATCTCAAAAAGAAGAAAAAAAAAAAATCTTGATATTATTTAACTACTCCCATCAAATCCAGGAGAAAGTCCGGCTTTTTTTTTTTTTTCCCCTATAATGTGGAACCACAAGTTTAGTTCCAATCCTCTCCTCTTCGAGGTTGAACTAGAAGGTTCTCATCTACCGATCACAATTATTCTTTATTGTGTGATGCCTGTGATTCTGGGATTCCTATATGATACATAATACATTACACGTTATCGTATCATGTGGAGCCTACTCAATGATAATTTGTTGTGTTAATAGATGGATGTTGTGAATTTTTTGGTAGAATGATGGATATTGTGATTGGAAGGTGATCTCTGATCCACTTCAACCTCAAACTGGAGAGGATCTCGATTCCCATAAAGCCGGTGCACCACAGCTAAATTTAACATGGCCAAGCAGTGAGTGCAGGTGAGAGCCCTTATCAACAGGTATGGTTCCCAAGTTCCACCTGAAACATCTATCAGGATCCGGTACCATATGGTACAGTAAGAAGAAAGAAAAATAAATAAGAACACAATACAAATACGTGGATTGACCTTAAGCCTATCTCTACGGGACGTACAAGTTTCACTATGAGAAATAAAGTAAGATCAATACAAGAGGAACTTACCACTCAACCTTTGTACAAGAGTTTCTCACAAAAAAACTTCAAAATCCTCACAAAAGCTCTCTAAAATCTCTATTAAAGTCTTTCTGCACCTCCAAGACGTCATCAGCTTCCCAACACAATAAATGGTTCATCAATCGGAGCTATATAAGCTCAAGAATCACAAAAACACTGTTTCAGTAGGAAATAGAGTCCCAATCAAATCTGGAATCATCCGTGGCCGTCCGATCATGATCGGCTCATAGTAGAGCTGTCCGATCACGCAAAATAGCCCCACTGATTACCTGATCACGCTCAGATTCGCTCACAGCCATCCGATCGTGACCGACTATGTTCTGAACTGTCCGATTGTGCAAAAAAGCACCAGAATCATGCGTGGATCGTGACTTCGGTCCACGACGGTCCCATGGACCGTCCAGTGCCCCACGATCCACGGTGGACCGCGCACTGGGCTTGGGATGCCCGCATGTGCTGGGCCGGCCCTCCTGCACGCGCCCGTGCTGGGCCCATTCACGCACTGGGCCGCACGTAGCTGCGCGCTGGGCGCATCTCCATTGGGTAGGACGGCGCTCCGTCGGTCCCCGTCGGCCCACCGTCGGTCGCCGCTACCTCGAGCATCGTGCAGTCTTCTCTTACGCGTATCTTCTCCGTCCGAACTCCGTTGGGTGATCTTGAGGTCATTGGACTCCATTTTCATCCTGGACCTCGCTGTAAGCTCAATGTGGATTAAATCTTGAGGCATATTCTTAACAATCTTACCTCGACTCGATATTCGGCCTTCACTTATCTCTGAGAGCCTGTGATCCATCTCACCCCCACGCCCTAGGGCATGCCTGCTATCTCATAGATGGGCAAACATGGGAGTAGAGCCAGACCGCTCAATCCCACCTCCATCATGGGCTGTATCCACTCTGACCATAGATCTACTTGGAGTATCGTTCTGCGGCAATAGGAATCTCACCCTGCGACGTCACCTCTCGTCTTCTTGAGTCTCTCGTCTAGTGCTCGATCCACCTCTACCTAGAGCTCCACCTCGCTCTGGACTCCTCCTGGCTCATAAAGCTCCACCTCGCACTAGACTCCCCGTCAGGTAGTAATATCTTCTCGTCCTCTTCTTTCCTCCAGAACAATCCTATTATCGCGCAACACCTTCAGAATTCCTCCACCAGCTACCGTTTTGTAGCCTCTCGGCCAGTCTGCTCAGTGAGATAAGATTCCGTCTGAAATCGGATATATATCGAACCTCTCCCAATCTCCTCACTGCACCATCATGTGTCCTCCAGCTGACCGTCCCGATGCCTCTGATCATACAGCTCGATCCATCCGGCAGATAAACAGTGCCCTCACTGCTTTCCAGAAAATCAAACTGCTCATCTCTATAATATATATGATAGGTACATGCAGAATCTAAAATCCACTACTGGGAAGAAGTAAATACCTCGTCAGATATCTCAAGGACATCTCCTTTTGAATCGCTACTGGCCATCACTACAGCAGCCATCGTCCGATCTCTGAATTGAGAGCAAACTCTGGCTAGATGCCCCAACTCGTCACACCAATAATACCTGATCTTATTCAAGTCCCTCCTGGACTTGAACCACCCTTGTCGCGATCTTCTGTCAGTCTGTCTATTACCTCCTGCTCTTCCAGAAACCATCAAAGCTGAGCTGCTGCCACCTGAGCTCGAAGCTAGGTTCTTCCTCTTGAGAATCTTGTTCTGGAGAATCACTGCGGTGACTTCGTCCATCTTGATAGTACTCTTCTCCACTAGAAGAGCAGTCACCAAGGACTCATACGAAGGAGAGAGCGACGCTAGCAAAACCAGTGCTCTGATCTTCTCCTCAACTTTCTCACCAACGTTGAGGAGGTCGATGAGGATCTTCTGAAAGTAACTAAGATGCTCCTGCACACTTTGTCCCTCAGTCATCTGCAGCCGGTAGAATTACCTCCAGAAGAAAAGAGTGTTGATGAGAGACTTCGCTATGTATAACTCCTCGAGCTTCGACCACAGTCTTATTGGAGAAGTCTCGCCGAGTATGCGGATCACCACCTCATCCGCTAGATACAAGTGGATGGTACTCACCGTCTGAATCTGGAGCCGCCTCTAATTCGACACCTCCATGGTGGTCGGTTTCTTGTCGCATAAGAGAGCATCGATCAACCCTTGTTGGATGAGCACGTCTTTCACCTTTGCCTGCCACAAGGAGAAATTACTTTTTCCATCAAATCTGTTGATCTCTACCTTAATTGTGCTTGTCTTCTCTATCTTTTATCTCGTTCACCACCGCAGCAATCTACGCTCTGACACCACCTTGCTCTGATACCAATTGAAGCGCCTACCTAGATCCAGTACCATACGGTGCAGCAGAAAGAAAGAAGAAATAAAATAAGAATACAATACAAATACGTAGATTGGCCTCAAGTCTACCTCCACGGGGCGTGCAAGCTTCATTATGAGAGAATAAAATAAGATCAATACAAGCGGAACTCACTACTCAACCCTTATACAAGAGTCTCTCATAAAAAAGTCCTAAAATCCTCATAAAAGCTCTCTGAAATCTTTGTTGAAATTTTTTTGCACTTCCAGAACGTCACCAACTTTCCAACGCAACAAACGGTTCATCAATCGGAGCTATATAGGCTCCAGAATCACAAAACACTCTTTTAGTAGAAAATAGAGTCCCAATCAAGCCTAAAATCATCCGTGGCCGTCCGATCGTGACCGGCTCGCACAAGAGCTGTCCGATCGCGCAAAACAGCCCCACTGATCACCTGATCATGCTCGGATTCGATCACAACCATCCGATCATGATCAGCTGTATTCTGGACCATCCGATCGTGCAAAAACGTATCTGAATCATGCGTGGACCGCGACTTCGGTCCACGACGGTCCCATGGACCGCCCAGCATCTCACGGTCCACGGTGGATCATGCGCACTGGGCCTGGGACGCCCGCGTGCGTTGAGCCCAATCGTGCCTGGGTCGTCCACGCCCGTGTTGGGTCCATCCACGTGCTGGGCCGTGCGCTGGGCGCATCTCCACCGAGCTGGGCGACACTCCGCCGATCCCCGTCGGCCGCCATCGCCTTGTGCACCATGACATCTTCTGTCACGCGTTATCTTCTCCATTCGAATTTTGTTTGGGGTGATTTTAGATTCGTTGGACTCCGTTTTTATCCTGAACCTCGTTGTAGGCTCAATATGAACCGAATCTTGAGGCGTATTTCTAACACCACCCATGCCATCTAAGTTGTCTAATCTCAACATAAATTGCACTTTAATCGGGCTACAAATTAACCATTGTGCTGAAATGATAAAGGCATTCGAAAAGTTGACTGCACCAATTGGCCAGTATCATAATTGTACTATGTAAACTGTGCCCACGGTAGTGTCGGAGAATCTTCCAAACCATCTAATGGAGAATTGCGTGCAATCAGAAACTTTGAAAAGCTGGTGGTGCCAATCCAATTCACGGCTGGAAGTCGTAGCAGGGGTTGGACCAATCCATGATTCCAATGGAGGTAGATAGGCCTGAGCTGGATCGAAGAGTAGGCTTCACAATTGATTCAATGTCTTGGCATGCACGCTCGCAGCTTTTAATGCAACCGAGAAAAAGTTGCTCACCCTACACGCATCCAAGCTTGGTTTGCTTGGCATCCACATCCTACAAATAACATTTGGTCTTTTCTTAGCTGTCCAATTGCCTACCGGAACCTAAATGTCACTAAGGTTATATAATAATTAATGGTCATTGTCTGGAGTCATTATGGGATAATAACATTGTAACAAATCGTCTAATTATTAAAAGAGCTGAAGGCATATAAATTAAGTTTTTAAGTAAATGGAATTGTGTATCATCAGATAGGATTTGAAACATATTGACAGAAAAATTTGACATGTTATCCCCGTCGGACAGAGTAGCTTGCACAATTCGATAGCATTGTAGCATTATACTAAGTTATCATTGAACAAAAAAAAAAATTATGAGGACGACAAGCACCTCCTGTTGTAAAGTAGGCATCAGCCACTACTTCCATAAATGAGTTCTCTAATAAGGGGATAGGAGATAATCTTTAAAAAATAGCAAGAGAGAACAATGAATGTTTTAAACACAAGTTTTACTTTGCTAGAAACCAAATTTGAATATTCAACAAAATGTCAACTACAAAATCCGGTGGTTTAATCTTGAAATGGATCTCAAGTTTATTGGAACGAACAGCATCGAATATGATAATTATGGCTTAAAAACTATGTAGATGTTAATTAATTGGACCTATAAATCAGTGAGAGAGATGGTTTAAAAACTTGAACCACAATTACCGTGTCTTCACCATAATTTTCTAACATCGCTTAAAGGTTGAGCTAATTTCCATCTCATGAACCAGAAACGGCTCAATTAGCTCCAACGCACGGTAGGGCGATTATCAACATGATGATTTGTGAATCATGAGAATCGGAAAAGGTTGCACAAAAGAGATATTTATCCAAGGAGGTCTGAGAATAATTTTGTGTCAAAAACTTCTCGCTTATTTGTCAAAATAGAAATAGAGTTATGGGGATTCTGAACATGGTGACTTGTGAATCATGAGAATAGGAAAAGACATAGCAGAACCATCTATATCTAATATATTGCAATTTATTTACAAAAAAATACTCATAAAATCAAAAAAGAAAAGAAGGGAGAGATGTATATTTATCTCCTATTAATTTCACTCCCTTTTTTTTTTCTTACTACATATACTAACATCCTTTCGTGCGCGGGAGAAAGAGAGAGAATTATAATCTCTGCATCAGAATTTATAGTAGTTGGCGCAATTGGCGACGGTGATGGGCATCATGGGACCGTGAAGTAGGACTCCATGAGCATCTGCGAACGGACGGTCTCCATTGTCGCCGCTCCATCGATCAGATCCCGCATGAGCGCCACGTAGCACGCCGTCACCCGCTTCAACGCCTTCCGGTACTGCCCCACCAGCCACCTCAACTGCACCCGCCGGAGGAAGCCCACGAGGATCCTCCGGCCGCTGCGCCACCCCGACGGTCACCCAGCCGGACCACCGCCATCTTTCTACGCCGAGAAGGAAGCGCCGGCTGGAACTGGCGGCGCCGGAGGCGGAAGAGCAGGGGGCCCCGGCGGGGGCGGTCGTCGTCCAGCGCTGCCATTGGTGGTGGTGGCTGGGGAGAATTCGGTTCAATCTTTTGAGAGACACGGGGAGGAGACGACGGCATGGGATTTTAAACGGGAGGATCTGGTTCTGCTTAGCCGCGGGTAAGCTTTAGAAGGAGTCGAGAGGGAGCTTTGCTTTAATCGGAATATACTGGAGCAGGGCACTGCAACTTTCGCCCCTTCATCTAATGACCCACATCCTAATTAGGGTCTATTTGGATTCACGAGCCCAAAATCCTATAAGGTTCATGATTTAGATATATGCAGTTAAAAAAAATGAGTTTAGATTAGACTAGTGTTCAGAAAAGCCTAGGAGTTTGTTGAATGAACCGATCCGAATCTCATATAATAAAAAAATGATATGCTACCCAAGCTCATTTTTTCCAACTATATAAACCTAACCATGAATCCTATGAGATTTAGACCTATAAATTCAAACAGACTCTTAGTTTATAAAATAGAATTAATAATCATTATATCTCGGATATAGCCTTTAATTGAATCTTTGAAATGAAATGGTAGTTTTACAGCCTTTTTTTCTTAGATATCATGATGAAAAGTTAAGATGATAGTTGTACAATTAAAATGTTGCTTCATAAGAAGAGTGCTTATTATGTTTCAAAAATTTACAATGACAATATATTTTTAAAGTTTGAGAACTATTGATGTAAGAGGGAAAAGTTTATGAAATGAAGAATGCAATGTAGAAAAAACAAATATCAACTGAAATTTTTTGATGCATTTCATTTTCAATTGTTCAAATGATATATGATTTATAAATTATTGTTATACATGTTAATGGCATGTAAATATTATAATGTAGTGGAAGTTGATCTCTACGGTTTCTAAAATAGCTACCACAATTTTTTTTTCTTTTTGATAAAGGGGAGGGAAAGAATTACATCGAATTTACAAAAAGAAAGTTTAAAGAGGATATGAGAGAAGAGAGAACAATATTCGATTGCAATAGATGAAAAAAATAGAAACAAAGAACGAAGAAAAGTATCTAATGAGAAAGACAAATAGAGAAGAAAACTCACGTCAGACAATTAGAGCTGAATATTGTTGGTTGGATATTAGATTCTAGATCAGAGCCCATTAGTAAGCCAACGAAAATCCTGCCGTTCTTAGGAGTTGGCCTCATCTTAAGTCTCATCAGTCATCACATTCAGAATAAGATCATAGGGTAATATAACAAAATTCACAAGAAGACCAGACAAGTAAAGTTTCGCAAGGTAACTAAGAAATCTTTGATTTTGTTAGAGCATCTTTATTTCTTTATTTTATTTTAAATTTAGAGCGTGTAATTAACCACCTTCTTTACTCTACCCCAGAGATTACTTTCTTACTAAATTCCTCTTTCCTAATAACTTCATTGGGAAGGCTGCTCCCCGCGACGGAGGTGGGTGAGAGTTGAGGGAAGGCTGCGGGAGTCGCTTAAGTTGTGCCGCGAGTTAGCGGAAGGAGAAGACAGGAGGGACGGGAGAGTTGACGAATGGGATGGCGCCAACCTTTTTGTGCGGAGAGGGCCCGAGGTTTCTTGAGGGCGTGGCCCTCATGATGCGGTTCCGCTACAGTTGAGAGAGTCCTCACAAACTTGCATGCCAAGCGCGCTGTGGAACCCATGATGGAGAAGAAATAGAACTATATATATATATATATATATATATATA
>KE504751.1:433582-444581 GCA_000441515.1 Elaeis oleifera | reverse complement strand
GGGAAGGTTTATGTGATTTTTTTGAGAAATAATTTGTCCAAATTTTTTTACAATATTATCAAAATTAGTAATTTGAATAGCTACCTCTCCCCAAGGTAATCTAAATTGCCATCCAAAAGCATACCTAAGATAGTAATTTGATGGGTCCACTTTAAATTACGAGCAATCTGAATAAATTATCAGCTATCAAATACAATCTAAGAAATTGTATTGAGATAAACTTTCTCGTAGGATTCCTGCACTAATGATCTTCCTCTCTGTGATCTTCCTCAAACGTGGCTAATCCAAATGCTGCAGGATAGATTGCTGGAACTCTAGGTCCTCATTTCCTATCAACCTTCGTATCTCCATAGAAGCACTTTTTAATCTTTAAAGCTTCTAAAATCGATTAACTTCATTTCCCATACCGTGGCTGTGACGAATCAAGGTGGTGTTGGTCCAACAGAAACGTTTTATTTTACTCAAATCCTTGTACAAATTCCTCAACCAAGGAGGAATCAACAATGTTCTCGTAACATCTTTGTGAGCGTCTCTTGTCTGGATTGGGGTTCACCTTTCATGCGAAAGAATGATTGATCTTTTTTAATGGAGGAATTATTTATACACTACATCCGGTGTAGAAAAAATGCACAAACTCATCTGATTGGGATATATAGCCACCACTTTCCAACGTGTATTTAATGCTTGTAGATCCACTTTTTCGATTAAAATTTTGAATGATAAAAATATCCTTCTTCAATAATTATGGCATCCCATGGCCATATTATGACATTCTGCAGTTAAATTACGACTTCTTGCACACAGGATGTCACAAAGAAAGGAGGATTATTTTCATCATTTAAGAAATTCATAAATTTTCAATAACGAAATGCCCTTATCTCTTTATGTCTTTTAGAAAAAAATTATGACATCTTGTGTATAGAAAGTCATAATTTGACCACAGGATATCATAATATGACTACGGGATGTCATAATTTTTCAGAAGAGAAGAGGTATCTTCGTCATTTAAAATTTCAAACGAAAAAGTTGAATGCGGGCATTAATTGCGATATTAAATATACGTTAGAAAATGATAGCTATGTGCTCCAATATGGTTGGGTGGTGCGCTCCATATAAATTTTATTGCACCGTATACGGTGCACAAAGACTTTTTCTTTTCGTGACAACAGCTTCAAACAACTTTCAAAACATTCTAAACTTTCTCTTTCATCTGCTTGAACTAATATCATAGCATCTATTGCACGATCCAATGAAACATGTCCTGAAAAAAAAAAAAAAAAAGTGTAATCATTCTTTCATGCAAACGATACAACCTAAGTCCCTCTTGCCCAAATATCAATTTTTATGCTATACTTGCGGAAAATTAATGTTGCTAATGACTGGCCAGGTCAAGAATTGCGAACTGGGCCGATAGATTAAGCCGACATACCATTCGGGCCTGTGGACCGACACATTAACGGGAACTGTTCGTACTATAATGCGCGGCGGGTTTTCTGTGAGGTGATCTGTTGGAGAAAGAATTGATTTGTAAATTACAACTCAAGAACTACTGAAGTGCTATTGTTGTAAAGACTACCTTGTTATTGCTGTTTCTTTGAGTTGTTTTAGTCTATGCGGTTTCCTGAACGTAACCTTAATTTATCTAGCGGGCCATCTTGTCTACCGAACGTTGTATTTCATAATTTGCAGATGGATATATACCTGAGAAATTTAGAAGGTCCTCTCCTTCTTGGTTAAGACCGAGAGGCCAACGGCAAGAAATGAGCTTGTGTAGCTGGTGGTTGAAGGCCAGCGATAGGGCAATGCTCTTGTAGTCCTTTTTATTGCCTCTTGTTGCATCAATTTTCTTGTCAAATTCATAGGGTACAGGTCCAGAGGAATCAGAAGAAGAACATGGCTTGGGAGAGCCGCCATGCACCCTGTGATGATCACACAAAGTACATCCATTCTTCTGAAGAGCAAATGGATTGAATGCCCGTACACTGCAGATGTCTCATCTAAATTCAGTTTCGATACCGTCTTCATCGACTCAGCAGTTGCGGATACCAATCTGTGTGGTCTGCCTCAGCATCAGGAGTATCTAGAATGTTCATTTGTTTTAGCAAAATTATAGGAAGACGGGAACAGGGCGGAGGCAGAGGTTACCACAAAAAAGAATACGCGGATGATCAGTGGACATGCATCATTTCATGGAGGCATCATTGTTTCTTCAAAAATATTTTCGAATCGTTAATGCATCATATTGTGAGTTTTGGTGTGTAATATCGAGTCTTATCTACATTTGCCATTATTCTTTCCAGAACATTTATGTTTCTTGATACGATGTTTGCTGTTATACTTGTGCGTGTTGGAACTATACTTAAAATTTCAGATATGATTTAAAAAATTAATAAAATTTTGATAGTAAAAATTATAAATAATTTATAAAAATTAAAATAAAAATGATCAAATGAGAAGCGTGTCGGACACTATTTTAAAATATATTTCTGTCTCTCATGCAGAAAATACTCGAAAATATCATTCTAAGATACAACTGATATTCTCCATCTGCAAACATGATTATAGAGGAGGTTGATAAAAATCTTCTCAGTATCCCAGAAAAGAAAAAGAAAAAGAAATGTTGTAGTAGAAAAGAGAAATATTGGAGAAACTTAGAAAGAAGAGGACAAGACTCTTGGATGGCTTACTGGATTAGTTCCCATGAAATTTTTTATAACCAACCAATATGACCATTTATGACCGTTTAAATTTTTATTAATCCGTTAAAATCTTTAATAAAGAGCTCAACAGTCAAAAAATAAAATAAGATTAAATACATATAATCATTGGTAATTAGGATTCAAATGATCAGAATTAAAATTATGATAATAAAGAGATTAAAATATTAAATAATAAAATTAAAAAAAAAAAGAATCAAAATGTTTGAAGGTAAATTTTAAGAAAATTTTGAATGTTATTTTGGATTCTCCCAACGGTACGATCCTTGTTTTCATATGCTACGCATGAGTGGAACCTGGAAAACTTTTTGGTGCATATAAGACTCCAATTCCATCGGCCATTCCATGGGGAATCAGAAATATTGTGACAGTGATTCAGTGCTGGTATCATCATTCAGGTTTTGGCTTATAGTTTAATCTGCTCGATGAGAATGTGGCCAGTTGGTTGCAAGTGTAGATGCTTCTTCCTACATTGTGGTTGAGAACTAGGACGAGAGCAAATCCAGCCAACATAGTGGCAAGGGTGGAATTGAACCCAGGTCACTGCTATCCAATGCCCAAGAACTTCAGCGAGTTGGAACTATGAATAGATCAAAGTTAAATAAGCTGAGGAATAAACAACTGCAACAACATGACTTGCTGTTTTGAATCTGGACATAAGATCTCTTGCCATGAGGTTGCTTGAACGATTGCAACTATTTTGCAATCTTCAGCCAAGGGAGCTGCTATCAAGTGAATTGTGACTAGAACGATCAAATTGATGTGTTTTTTATGGATTTCTGATCTTTGGGGATTTGCCTTCGTCATGATGATTACACAGAGCGCATGCAGCAACACCTCAGTTTAATGTCATCCTGATATCTGCAGTTGTGCTTGTTGGTGCCTAGTGTCCATCATCAAGAATTCAGTGGATGGTTTCCTTTTTGGCGGTCAACACCTGCATTTGGTTCTTTGGACGTCCTATTCACACTGTGGATGATATCTCTTAAATGGTCAGGAAATAAAACCTGAAGTTACTTATTTGGTCAAGGAGCGCAGACAAAGGAAAGTGGAAGCAAAGAAAGAAGCCATTGAATGCAGAACCCCAATTTTTTGGTCTTGTATTGTTTGTATTCTCCATAGGTGTTGCCGACCGTACGAGTATCCCTTCTAACTTGATCTTAAAACGCATCTTCCATCCTCAATAAAAAGGTCTTTACTGGATGTCGCATATTGGAGCATCTAATTAAAACCCGATAAGAGTTGCTCTCTGTTACCAATCGATAATTGTACAATATCACATGAGGAATCAGAAATGTTGCTGCAAGACTTTGATCCGAAGTGGATGTAGCTAAGATCGGACTTCTTCCGGTCTGAAAATTCGGTACCGACTCGAGAGCTGAGACGTCAAAAAAAACCTACAACAGAAGTTCAGTCTCACCGAAAGCTCCTCGATGGGAGATCTTCCGATGTCTAAGTCAGTTGGAGTTTGAAAATAGTAGAGGAAAGAGAGTGTCAGAGGGAGAGAGAGCAAGAGCATAGGGGCATTCTCTGGAGTTAGCTTATTCGAGAATCTTTTTTTACCTCCTTATATAGAAGTGAAGTTATAAGTTGTTATGCTGTTAAGCCCTAGTTCTTCAAGCCGTTAAGTCTGAATCTGTTAGGCTGTTAAGGTTGGAGATAAGCCTACTAACTTGTAAATCAGAATTGTTAGTCATAATATCAATCATGGATCATATTCATATTCTAAAATTTGTTGGAAGATTCCAAGGATTGTCCACATGGATGAATAGACCGGTGTCCTGAGACCAGTGTTGAGCTGAGGTTTTGTTTAGGTTAGCGCTCAGACGGGTCACCAGATCTTGTTCTTCATCGTTGGTAGGATCTGATCTTGGAGACGATAAATATACGATTAGAAGGTCGGAAAAAAGCCAATGACATAAAATTACTTCAGCTTGATTTTTCAAATCTTCCTTCGATATATGAGGTTGCCCCATCGGCGAGTGTTTGATTGTAATCTGAGGAGGAGATGTCGGATCGGATGTTGGATAATCTCCGGAATAAAAATATTATCCCAAAATTGAGGGTAGATGGACTTAATTTCTAACGGTCAACAAACTTGATTAATTAGGCCACTTAAAAAAATGAAAATATATATCTTGTGTTGGAAAGATTTTTTGTTGGACCAAATCCACTACTGAGCTGGCGGACTAATCTAACCATGTTTCTCTTTTTAATTCGTACATGTTAGTTTTGGTTGTACAATGAATGTTGTAGACTAAGCCAACAAAAAATTGTTCTGGTATTTTTTTTTTTCTTATTAAACAGATATATTGAGATGATTATAACTGCTGTTGTATTTTTGATAGACCTAGTGTATAATTTTATTGTAAATTAAGTCTATCTAATGATTTCTTGGAGGGAGGGCTAGTTGAACATCATTAGTGGCAAGTGGAAAATGCAAAGCATGGAACAAAAAGAGCTAAAGCCCCGTAATAATTCCAGTTGACTGGAAGAGTGCACTAAAGGATGGCCGTTAGGCATTCGAGTTAGGCCATTCCAACATCATGATCATGTCACTGAGACATGGCACAAACGCATGGGTCGCACGCCATTGTGTTGAGCAAACTTCTTTTTTTTTTTGGGTAAAAGGAGCAAACTTTTTTTAAAGGAAGAGCCGAAGGGGCACTTGAATCCCCATGTGCGTTATGGTGGTTGGTGACGGGGTCTTTGACTCCACCAACCAATAACCCTTGAGAGGCCACTTTATTTAAAAGTTGTAAATAAAGTGGCGTTGGATGGCACTTAACTCGCCCTGCTCTCGCAGTGGAGGGTGATGGTTTATACTTTTATTGTTGGGCCGTACCCACATTTATTAATATGGGCTCCATTCGAACGCTTACGAGCTTCAGTGCTTCACCAACTTCCTAGTGCCTATATTATAACTATTCTTAGATAGGGACCACCTTACCCTTGGATGGACTAGCCGTTGCGTTCAAAAGTGAGGTGGACCGAATGGGCTTTGGGGAAAATAATTGGGACTTGGTTTTGACCTTGCCTATTGCTGCAATTACCTGTGCTGTTGTGCTTGGTTTAGTCTATCATTTCTGATTGTACTATGTGGTACATATTCTTGACTTCATCACGGTTTTATGACTCAGATTATTGTTGTAATGAACATCTAAATCATCTTCTACTGTGGATTCCCATTAACTAATTTGTGTGATGCCAACTCGTGGGAGCAATAGCACAGCTATGGGCATGGTACAAACTCATCTACTGTTATTATTGATTCCACGTGACAGAATTTATCGAAAAAGAGGACCCAAAGATACCCAACAGTGGTTTTATGGTCTTGAAATTCTGATTTCAAATTCCATGTCTTGTTCTTCTTTATAATAAAACTTTGAAATATGTAAATCTTTAGACAGAAATCCAAGTTATAGTCTTCAGACATTTAGGCCTATTCGAGCCTATTGACGCAAGAATAAAGGCCAAGTGGACGACTCAATTTAGCCGTTAAAATGGAGAGGAGGGTGTGTCATCACAATATTGTTTGGTAACAATTAATATTTTTAAAGGTCGAGGTGCTTTCTAATGCTGCCATGACTTGCCGCTCTCGTGGGCCGTGGGGTCCAGTGTGGGATCTGGTGGGCCCACCACGAGCAAATTGCCATGTGAGCTTTTTGACGGTTTCGATCGGTCGCGCCGAGAAAACTCATCCATTGTTGGCGTGACGCTTGCTTCCAAAGAGCATGTCACAAAGGGGAAGGGAAGAACAAATCTTGACCACCTTCAACTGCTCAAATGCCTCAATCAAAGACTCTATTTACATGGAAACCTTATAAGGTCTTATAATTTAAATATCTCAACCATGTATAGCAAGCCTAATCTCAATATTAAAGGCTTGTTTGGGCACTCCATGTATAATTAATGAATATAATCTCCTAGGGACACAGCTCATCCAATTCTTCCTAGTCATTTCTATTTTTTTGTCAAAACTTTTCCCGCTTGACAAATAATATTTGTAGTTTGTGCCTTAGCATGCAAACAAACTTCTAGTTTGTTTGATATCTCGATCAGCTTTTGTCTTTATATCTCTATCCTTCAATCTCAATATGTTTAAGGTCTCAGAGTTCATATAATGATATTAAACATCAGAACAATGATACTTTGTTGATATTGAGAAACACAAAACATGATGTGCAATGGCATAGCAAACTTGCTTTGATATTTATCCAACTACTTCTCCTAGCAAAATTTTGTAAAACATGCAAAACGATAGATAATGTTTTGGATTTAAGATTGAGAAGAAGTTACACTGGTTTATTACCTAGTGTGAATCGAAACCAAAAGCGGTATTCTTCTCAATAATAAGAAGACAAGTTACATAGCAACGTTTTTCTTGAATTTTGCTAATCAATTTATATTTTTGATACTTATATCATTATCATATTATTTCAATTAATTGATAGAATTCTTTGGTCAAGACTTGGAGTGTTTAAACATAAATAACTAACATTGGATCCACATCTTTATGATTTTGGATCGAATTTAGTACATTTAATTGGATCCACATCTATTTGCTTTCTTGAATTATTAATATGTTCAATAGTTTTGAAGTGTGACACTAATTTCAATCATGTTGCCTTAATCTCCAAGTGACTCCACTTTTATATTAATTTAAACTATTCATTTGGTATCATGGGCCATTTTGTAGTCTTACGGAGTTGCTTCACATCTAAGTTAGTGTTGGATAGCTTTTTTCAGTTAATAGTTATTTAATAGTTTGGGAGTACACAATTTCAACTATACTGGATAAATGCGGACTTTTGAATATGACTTTACCCTTAAGCAACCCCACTATTACATTAATTTCAAATTGTCCTTTCAATTTCTATGTCTGCCTTTTTCATTTTTTTCACAAAATTACTATATGTTTATGTTCGATATTTCCACTTGCATCACCTGAATCAACTCTAAGTCTCTAATTGTTTTGATGGTAGGCAAGAGCTATTTAAATTCAGGGGCTTGATGGTCAAGATGTGGAGGGATCTTGCTGCTAAATTTTCAATAGTGTTCAAATCTCATGGTTCATGCTGATGAGGGTAATAAAGAATGTAGTGGCATTCGTGCAAATATAATAAATCTAAATGTTAATGTTCATAGATGCCCTCTCTTTCTCAGGCCAGCGCAAGTTCAGACTAGTTTAGAGTTGGTCCATAACCTATCATTTATGTCCCTTCTTTTGACTGTTGTTGACACTCCACTCGAGAGAGATAACATTATGACATTATGGGGCCAAGACATGAGCATCAAGTTGTCTCCCTCTGCTCTAAACTAACTCAATTTAATATTAACATGAACTTAGTTCTCTGAATTCAGCGCAACACATTCCTCTTTTCCCTTCCCCAGTTTCTACCTCCCCTGCTTTCTCTCCCAGTATCTTTGCTACACTACAATCCATTCTGGTATTCCCTCTTAAACGTTTCCAAAACTCCAAATTCGTATCTCCAGAAGCATTCCCATAATTACTCTCTCTCTCAATTAATTTGGCTTTTACCTTTCAAAGCTTCTTACATTAATAAGATAATAATCAGACTATGATCATCTCTCTCTCCCCTTCTATTTATCTCTCCCTCTCTCTCTCTTTCTTCCCATTGAGTTCTTTCCTCCAGAGAGGGACCCATTTCATCCTCCCTATCGGCAACTTCTTTATGTTTTAAAGTACATCCGCTCTTCTTAACCTTTCTCCATCCTCCTCCCAGCAACCACATCTGACATGAAGAACGCGTTACCCAGGCCTACTCCGTCCTCTCTCTCTCTCTCTCTCTCAACCTTCTTATACTTGAACCAACACCCATTTCATTCAACACCTTCCTTCTCCCAAACCTATTCTAACTAACCAACCAAAACCTCTTCTGAAGTCCTCCCTCCTTCCCTCTCCATCCTCCATCTCCTTCTTCTCTTTTCCAACCGCGATGGGGTCCAAGCTTCTCCACACCGTTCTTCTTCTTCTCCTGCTCTTCCTCACTTCCTTGGCACCAACTCTAGTTTCCTGTAACCAGACTTACATCGTCTGCATGAAACCGGCCCACAAGCCCTCGGCCCACCGACCCACGCTCTGTGGTACGAGGCCCACCTCCAGTCCCTCTCCATCGATCCCTCTCGCCACCTCCTCTACGCTTACTCCGCCGCCTTCCACGGCTTCGCCGCCCACCTCCTCCCCACCACCTCCCCTCCTCCGTCGCTCGCCTGCTGTTCTCTACCTCCAACCAGATCCCCTCTACTCTCTCCACACCACCCGCTCCCCGCTCTTCCTGGGCCTCCCCCCTTGGCCCCCTTCCTCCTCCCGCCACCACACCTTTGCCACCGCAGGTGGCGGCGACGGAGATGTCATCATCGGCGTGCTCGACACCGGCGTCTGGCCGGAGTCCCCTAGCTTCTCCGACGCCGGCCTAACCCGGTCCCTCTCGCTGGCGCGGCGCCTGCGAGTCCGGCCCGACTTCACCCCATCCCTCTGCAACCGCAAGCTCGTCGGCGCCCGCAGCTTCTCCCGCGGCTTCCGCGCCGCCCGAGGGGATGCGGAGGGGAGCGCGCCTCCCCTCGGGACCGGGAGGGCCATGGGACCCACACAGCATCCACAGCCGCGGGAGCCCCGTGGCTAACGCCAGCCTGCTAGGCTACGCCCAGGGCACCGCCCGGGGCATGGCGCCGGGGCCGCGTGGCGGCCTACAAGGTCTGCTGGACCAACGGCTGCTACGGCTCGGATATCCTCGCCGGGATAGACCAGGCCATCGAGGATGGCGTCGACATCCTCTCCCTCTCCCTCGGCGGCGGTCCGCGCCCTACTCGCGGACCCGATCGCCATGGGAACATTCTCCGCGGTGCAGCGCGGCATCTTCGCCGCCTGCTCCGCGGGAACAGCGGGCCTCCCGCTCCTCCCTCACCAACACCGCCCCGTGGATCGCCACGATCGGTGCCGGCACTCTAGACCGGGATTTCCCGGCCTACGCCGAGCTGGGTGACGGCAAGCGACACACCGGAGTGTCGCTTTACAGCGGGGAGGGGATGGGGAAGACAATGATTCCCATTGTGTATGGGAAGGTGTGCAGGTCGGGAGCAATTCGAGCAAACTATGCTTGCCCGGGACCTTGGACCCGGCGGAGGTGAAGGGAAGGTGGTGTTCTGCGATCGCGGGATCAATGCGCGGGTGGAGAAGGGGGAGGTGGTGAAGGAGGCCGGCGGGGTGGGAATGATACTGGCAAATGCAGCAGCCAATGGGGAGGAGCTTGTTGCGGACAGTCACTTGCTGCCTGCGGTGGCGGTGGGGCGAAGGGTGGGGATCTCATCAGAGAATATGTGCAGTCGGATCCCAACCCCATGGGAGTGCTGAGCTTTCGAGGAACTGTGATTCATGTGCACCCGTCGCCGGTGGTGGCGGCGTTCAGCTCCAGAGGGCCAAACATGGTGGTGCCGCAGTTGCTTAAGCCGGATGTCATTGGACCAGGAGTAAACATATTGGCTGCTTGGTCTCAGGCGATTGGGCCTACTGGATTGGTGAAGGATGAGCGCAGACCTGAGTTCAACATTATGTCAGGTAATTTTAATATCTATCTGCTGGTTGATATATATATCGTTTCCGCTCATAATTCTTTATTCTCAGTAAAAATTGGAACCATTTCAATGTTTGTGCTGAAAATATTAAAAGTTCTCTGTAGCTCATCTTCATTATATAATTCCAACTTTCTAAGCACCCAACTGGAGAATTACTCCTTTCTGTATTTTGGCAACAAATTATTCGTTAAGTTCTTACTTACTTCTACTAAATACCCATTTGCTTTTTCCTCCTGGTTCACCAAATTGTGGTCTTTGAGTTTAGCCTCTTAGTTACAAAACAGATGGCATGTTGTTTGGCTTTTCTCCTGATACTAGAAGTGTCTAGCGGGCAATCAGTAAGTATATTGCTAGCTTTTTTATAAATAGATGATGCTTTTCAGAAATTCTCTTGCTTTCATAAGGAATTGGTGTGATTTCGGCCTTGCTAAATTATGACAGGAATGCAAAAGTTTGAAGGCCAAATTCATCCTCTTTATTTTCTTTTCTTTGTTGCTTTTTCCTTGAATTGTTTTATTGCAATCCAATTGCGGTGCTCTATATTTCATGACATAATATGATTGTTCTTAGTCACCATGAAGGGTTTTCAAATTCCCAATGCTAGTATTGGAGTGATTTGATTGTTTTAAAGCAAAGGCATTATGTTTCACTTGAAAAGTGTTGTTTTGCTTTCATCAGAAAAAAAA
>KE504751.1:389719-416130 GCA_000441515.1 Elaeis oleifera | reverse complement strand
TTTTATTATTTTTTTATTTTTAAGTATCGAGCGATGCTTGTATTCTTAAGCACAAGTTCAATCATATCAAGATTGTCCCATTCTACATACTTCAGAGTCGAGCTCCAACATCCATCTTGGATATTATCGAAAAATCATTGCCCCAGATAGAAGTGGCAAGGATTATTTAAATTCAAACTAGGATCCTAAATTTAAGATCTATCAGATATTTTTTATCAAAAAAATATAGAATTTAATATAGAAAATATATTTGGTTATTTTTTTTTATTTCTAATTTTTGAACAACTTTCAATTATTCTCGAGAAAAATAAAAGTGAAAAACTTTTATATCAAATTTTTTTAAAAATAATTTTTTATCCATCTTTCAATCTCTCTTCTCTATCCAATCTTACCCCCAATCCGTTGCCCTCACCTTACTATTTGCCATTTATCTCTTCGTCTGATGTTTAGCAATCCTTATATCTGGCCGACCTCATCTTTACTTTTTTTTCTCTACCGATCTCCATGTCAAGTTCTTCTTGTTCTCAACCACATTGCTGGTCACATCCTTCCTCCCTCTTTCTTGTTCCCTACTAGGTTGCCGGCTCTCATTGTAAAAAAAAAATAAATAAAAAAAAAATAAAAAAAAGTGAACTAAAAATATTTTCTATCGTCGGAACCTAACAAAAAAAGAATTTCTGTTTCAGATTTTTTTATAAGAAAATGACAATGATGCCAAGCATTACTTTAGAACTTCCGATCTTAATCCGCTGAATTGAATGAGAATTTTGTAGCATTCAAATCCTATAACTTTTTTTGATGAGCTTTGTTGGGGTAGATCCCTGTCGCTTAGCCTACTACCAAGTCTTCTCGACTCTGAGCTGACTATAGGAGCTATACCGACTAAGCTACTATCACTCAATCCAACTCGAATTGATGAATCCCGCCTAATAGAATCGACGCTGGCCACCACCGTAGATATCCAGCCGACTAAGAGTAGCTCACCCCTAGTCGGCATCAGGCCGACTAGAGTTAACGTGCCGACCCGGCCACTTGTACTCAGCGGTACTCGGCCTGTAACCGACTTCATAGTTGGCACACAATCGGCTATGCCAGTTGACGGTGGGATACCTCGACGGCTTCATTTTGCCGACTACGATAACACGGGTCTCTACCGACTAAGCTAAGCACCAAATATGGCCACCATGCCATCCTGACAGACCACATCAAGATCATATCACTTAGACGCTATATTTTGGCCAGCTAGCTGCACGTCATGATGGGATGCTACAAATTCATTAAATGCATCCATATGATCATTTGTTATACCTCACACGTGATAGCGTTCACCGCTTTCTCCATGTCGAATAGAAGGCACGCTCGTCATCAATATTTAAAGATGCCCAAGCGGCACCATGAGATACCGTACGATAGGAGATGATCGACATGATCATCTGTTCTCTCATCATTTATTTTACTCTCTCTGTAAATAGAGGTAGCGAGGACCCCTCAGCTATGCACACTACTTCGCAACCCAAAGATCTTATCGTTCTTTCTCCTCAAGCCAATTCACTAATTTGAGCGTCGGAGGGTTCTCGTCGAAGTCACCTCGGGTGGGACTTATTTTGCAGGTTCTTCTTCTTCAGTGCCGAGCGAAGCCTAGCATCATATTTTTCAATCAACCTCACTGTCTTCAATCTTGATCTTGACTGTATGCATCTTTTCTGACGACAGCACGTCATTTTTCGACTCTTCCACTACCTACCAACAAACGCAGCTCCTAGTCAGCTCTAAATCAATTACTAACTACCCATCAAAGAAAGGCCACAATAAGCCTTAAAAGCCCATGGCTACTGCTCGGCAAGTGAGATCAAAAACCTCGCAAATTTCGTCCCATATCAAACATGCTACTCCTCTGCAGCTACAACATAGCCAACAAGCTTAAATGGACGACACCGGTCTCTGGCGCCACCTCTCTGAAATGGGGCTCCTCAGTCCTATTATGGCTAGAATTTCTGCACAACCTTTTTAATTAACATCTAAAGACAAGACATTCGAAGAGTGTTCTTTCATCAGCGCGTGTTTGGGGAATTGTTATTTGCTTCTGAACGTGACCTCCAAGTAAATTACATGCACTGATGAATGGGGTAACTACGAATTGCTAAATTTCTATTTACTGGTGGGAGATTTTCATTACTGAATCTTCTTTTTTACATTAATTACGATAAGTACATGAAGCAAGCAGCATTTGTTTCTGTACAGGTTGTATTCCACAGCTGGTCTTTTCTGTCTGTATCAACTGCCCAGGATAGTTTTACTCATTTTTCTTGTGCTTGTTTATTTGTGGCCACGTACCTATATAATATAATAGATGCTTATCATAATATGCTGCCCTTCAACTCTTAATGAACTGCTAGTGACCATGTATCTTTCATCCTACCAGCAGGTGACAAAAATTGCATCCTGCCACACTCAAACACAGAAAGAGCCAAGCCTATGAATTTTGATTCTCAGTGGGGCAACAAAAATTGATTCTAGGGTCACTCTCCTTCCATAGGTACTTGTCAGCATATTGATTGACAAGCATAAGGCTATGCTTGGGATACTGCCTGCTATTTTTGATAAGGTTGGTGTCTTTGCAGATGAGTGTAGTTTCTTGGAAACCCCTCCAACATAAAGACCACATACCACCCAACTTTCTGTTTGCCCAGGCCTGCATGGTTCTTTTCCTTGCTGCAACAGTCCAGATGCGGATTTATTAAGGAATCGACAAGAATCTTTAGTCACTTTCTTCTGTAAAAGAAAATCCAAATTTGCTGCCGAAGTTGACTGCCATGCACCTACTGATTGCAGAGAAAGATAGCTTGGTTTAGCTAGTATGCAAATAGGACTTCAGAATCTTGGTTCGCTTTCTCTGCACTCATCTCCAGTTTATTAACAAAATGTTACCACATATAAGGAAAAAGGGCATGTTTGGAGCCTTGATGGTCACCAAATCTCACTTCAACATAAGAAAGCATAACATTACAACCCAAGGATTTTTCATAATTTTTACAAAGCATATGTATGAGTGCAGTTCCAATATCTAGCCTGAACATTAGCCAAAATATAACGAAGGGTGACGAAGGATGTTCAAAACTAACACACTAGAACTAAACCCAGAACTTTCTTATTTCAACAAACAAATATGTTCACAGTGTTACAGATCCTGGTCTTCCCATCTGATGACCTATCTGAGAATTTTCAAACCTCCACATGCTGCAACTTTTCTCTGCTTAACAACAAATCCCATGACTAACTAATCAGAAATTCAAGCCTTTCAACTTTTTTTGCCTTTTCCCACATCATAGAACCCCTCTGAGACTGTATAACATAGCCAGTTTACATGGAGGCCACAAAACTCTGGCGCCAGCTTACAGCAATAGGGCTCCTCACACTGTGTGTGCCATCACTCCAAGAAATCCACCCAAAGCCATTAGAGCCTGCAACTGCCGCATCAGCAATTGAAGCAAATGTGATCTCATAGGACAAGCTCTGGTCCACTGCATCAAACACGAGCTTGCTTGGAGCCACCGTGACATTCACACCCGGTGGGCCGGAGATTTCAGTCTCATACACAGCATCGTCGGGGCCTCCAACATTTCGGACTACTCTACTGTACGTAACAATGTCACTGGTTGAAGAGAAGACAACAGAGAAAGCTGGGTAATTGAGATCACCAGGGCTAGCCAATGTCATGGCAGAACAATTCACTGTGGTCTCATCCCTGGTGAAGAGTGCAATCTGTTGAGTACTGTATCCAATTGCACAGAGGAAGGCGAGGTAGTCCTCGACCTGTGAGTCATAAATTAGACCAGGATCAAGAGCCTTGTTGGGGTCTACATGACCGGCGCCGCGAACAAATGGCGTGGATTCTTCCCCGGTAGATAAATCTTTGATGATCTCACCGGAATTGTCCAAATTGTAGGCTGTTGTCATGAGAGCGGACTTGATGGCAGCTGGGCTCCAATCCGGGTAGGTCTTATGCAGCAAGGCAGCAATGCCGCTGACATGCGGGCATGACATGGAGGTACCTGAGATTATATTGAACAAGACCCGTCTTGGATCGATATCAAGGTCGGTCGGGCTGCTCATCCCCGTCCAAGCTGCCAGAATATTGACTCCGGGAGCGATCACATCGGGCTTGAGGATCTCCGGAGCGCGGTAATTAGGCCCCGGCTTGAAAAGCTGCCACCTTGGGGCGGGTGGCGATGAGCTGATCACCGTTCCTCTGAAAACAATGGTAGCAGTGGGAGAAGACTGGGACTTGATGTAGTCGCGGATCTTATCTCCGGCTGATTCACCGACCATTGTGGCGGGAATGAGGTGGGAGTCGGCAATGAGCTCCTCCCCATTCTCGGCGGTGTTGGCCAGAATCATCCCGGCGCCGCCGGCCAATTTCACGGCACTCCCCTTCTCAACCCGAGCATTGGCACCCCTGTCGCAAAGAACGATCTTTCCGGCAACCTTGGCCGAGTCGAGGTACCCGCTTATACACAGCCGGGACCCACAATCGCCGGCGTAGACCAACGGGAGATCGGTAGAATTCAACAGCTCTCCTGCATAGAGCGAGACACCGCCGTAAGTGGTGCCGTCACCGAGGATGACATCAGCTGGGAATTCTCGATCAATGGTGGATGCCCCGACGGTTAGGATCCACGGAGCGATATTGACAGCGGTGTACGGCCCGGGCCCGGAGTTCCCGGCGGAGCACGAGACGGTGACGCCGTGGCGGGCAGCGCCAAAGGCGCCGATGGCGATCGAGTCGCGGTAGAAGCTTGGGGCGAAGCCAGTGGCACCGACGGAGAGGGAGATGACGTCGGCGCCGTCGTCGATGGCGGCGTCCATGGCGGCAAGGATGTCGGAGTCGAAGCAGCCGGCGGCCCAGCAGATCTTGTAGGCGGCGATCCTCGCCTTGGTGGCCATGCCACGGGCCTCGCCGCGGGCGTACTGGTAGAAGCCGGCATCTTCGACAGCCGCGCCGGCGGCGGTAGATGCGGTGTGGGTGCCGTGGCCCTCAGTGTCGAGGGGGGATTTGGACTCCCTGGATTCGTCGATGGGTGGCCCATGGCGGACTCGTAACCCTTGTAGAAGAAGCGTGCGCCGATAAGCTTGCGGTTGCAGGCTTGGGAGGAGTTGAAGCCGGGCCGGAATCGCAGGAGCCGCGCCAGGAGGAGGGGGAGGGAGAGGGAGGAGTCGAGGAAGGAGGGCGGGAGGGAAAATACCTGTGTCCAGGACGGCGATGACGGCGTCGGAGGCGAAGGAGGAGGAGGGCCAGAGGCCGGAATAAGGGGAGAGGCGGAGGAAGGTGGGAGAGCGGGTGGTGTGGGCTGGCGGGCGCGATCGGGGAGGACGGAGAGGACGTAGGGGAGGGAGCGGAGGGCGGCGGCCTGGGCGGGGAGAGGCGGGCGGCGAAGCCAGTGGTGGCGCGGAGTAGAAGTAGAGGAGGCGGGGGCGGGGCGGGGCGGGGCGCGGAGGAGGTGGCGGGGGAGGGAGCGGAGGGTGCACCGGTACCAGTGGCGGAGGGTCGGGGAGGAGGCCGGCTTGTGGGCCGGGGACACGTGGACGATGTAGGTAGACAGCTGGCCAGTGTTGCCGTCCGCCGGGATCAACAACAGGAGGAGGAGGAGGAGGAGGAGGGAGAGGAGAGCCGGAGATGAGAGTGGAAACGGTTTCCCATGGTTGCTGGTCTTCAGCCAGGGAAACGGCGGAGGAAAGGAGAGAGAGGAGGAGAAGACAGGATGGGCCAATTGTGGAGCCGGTAGGATATACTGTAATGATGAAAGCACGGAAGAATCAACACCCTGATCTTTCGCATTTATCACGGGTTTGTCCTTTTAGCTTCTGGAAATATGTTTGTAGTTGCATGGTAGTTTGGTAGTTAAGGGATGCATTGGGGTTCTGTTATTGGGTGGGAACAGGACAGAAAAGATTCCATCCTGTCCAATAGCTTAAGAGAAAGACCGGTAGAACGCATCCCTCTCGAAACATCTATAGGGACTTTACGGATTGTTGCCACGTTCATACTCCTAGGGTTATGATCGCTCGACTGATTGGACTTGTGACGTAGAGGTACATTGACGGCTGGGATAAAGCAAACAGATTACGTGGCTGTTATCTGGATTTCTTCGCATAAATTTTTCTAGGGGGAGCTTCCGATGGAAGTTTGGTTGTGGGATTGTGGTGGATGCCGATCGGCCACGTGAGTTGTCATGTTTTTTCGGGAGGCTAATCGGAGCGCTATTCTTCCTACTTCTACGGATCGACTCAATGACAAATAGAGTTCTGCCACGTACCACAACATTGCGGGATAGCTGGTGGGATCATGCTGGGATCCTAAACGCTGTCCAATCCGGGTGTCACATGAAAAATGCCTGCCAGCAGCTCAGCTCTCACAACCGGACATGTGGGGCAGCGAAAGGGTATTAAATAATTGTCCTACATCCGTTATGACGGCGGTTAAAACAGTTTCCACCGTTCTCCGTTATATTACGGAGGTAAAAACGGGAAAAGGCCATGGCCGTTATTTCCAGATATGTTATATTATTTTCCATTATAAACAACCACATAAATAACAGCTATCATAGGAACCTCTGATTTTTCAAAAACAATAATATTTGTTGTTGCTACAAACTCTTGTTGTCGGTAACAAGCCATGCTTTGAGTCGGTGCCGAGACGATCTCAGTGATCAAGGAAGGACCAAGGACGCTGATATCTTCAATCTACAGTCAAAAGTTTAATTGTCGAAGATTTCCCGACAAAAACTCTCCATGCTTAAACTAATCGGAGTTTTGAAACTACCAAAAAAGAGAGACAACGAGATGAAAGTTCTATATTTCTAAAAATGACTTACTTGAGGTTCCCCTGCCCCCTATATATCGAGAAAGAATATGCCAGCCATTATCCTGAATATCAAGAGTACAGTTATTGTTTAAATAGATTTTAATTGTAGATAATTACTAGACCCATGATAACATGTCATGAGCAGTTATTTCATCCATAAAGAGCCATCATGGGCAATTATTCCATTCATGAAGTCCAAATTATGATTCATTAATCATAAGAATATAGAAAATGATTCAGAATATTCTATCAAGGTCGTTACAAAATATGGTATTGATATATATCCAAGCCTAAGGTTAGCACAACTCCAAAGATGATGAAGCACAAGAGCTGAGAAGATAGATCGGTTCATGATCGAGAATGCATAATCTATATATCCATAATAGTTACCTTCTACTCTCGAGCTCAAAGGGATACTTTTACTTGGGGTGAAAGGAGTAGTTGTTTGATTAATTATGTTGACCTTGATCATCGGGTGTGGCCGACATTGTGGCTTAATGGCATCATCTTAAGAAATAGAAGGTCTCCAATATGATTCTTCGAGTTCGATCGTCATTTATTATGTCAAGGATCACTCCACAATGATGGGGTGTGGCAATTATGATGGCACACTGCCCGAAGTGAAAAACAAGAATCCAATGGCCACGCAGCACATCGAATCGAAGTACACACTTTGTTGTAACTCCTGCTTATTAGGATAAACCCTGCTCTACTTCCAGATATATTTGAAGCTCTATCGATATGTAAACCCAAATAGACCTGACATCACATTCTTCATACTAATCTAAGGTGAGATCATTGCCTGAAATTGTGGACTCGACAATAAAGTCTGTCAAAATTTGAGTTTTCATGGAATACCAAGGATGATAGTTGATATCAAACTCATTGAGTTCAATCACCTACTTAGCCATTCTCTCCGAAGTATCCAGCCTTTGTAGTAATGTTTTAGTGGTTGGTCGGTTAAAATAGCCATTGTGTGAGCTTAAAAATATGGCTGAAGTTGTTGCACCGAAGTGATAAGAATGAAGACAGATTTCTCCACTCGAGAATATCTGATCTCGGCATTACGCAATATCCTACCATATAGGAGATTGGCTTCTGCCAGCTTCCATCTTCTCGAACAAGTATCAAGCTGACTGCATCATATGAGACAGCTAGATATAAATATAAGGTCTCATTAAGGCTTTATTTGACAATAAAGGAGATGATCCAAGATATCTCTTGAGATCTTCAAATGCCGCTCGATATTCTTCCGATCAGGTGAAATCTTTAAGTCATCATAGGACTTTGAAAAATGGAAGGCATCTCTGTATTAATCGGAAGATAAATTAATTAGTTGAGCGCTGCCACCCAACCTACCAAGGAATGAATTTCTTTCCTTATGGTCGGATGTCTTATCTCTAAAATTGCTTATATCTTCTCTAGATCTGCTTCTATCTCTTGTCTTGTCACAATAAACTCCAAAATTTTTTTGAGGTTATGTAGAAGGCACACTAGGTCAGATTGAGTTTCATTTGATGTTACCTTAGTGTACTGAACATTTTCTCTAGATCGGTTATGTAATGATCAACTTTCAAACTTTTCACCAGCATAACATTAACATACATCTCCATATTTCAACTGATTTCAAATACTTTGTTGACGATCGAGTTGTTGATAGTGTGGCACCCATATTTTTCAATCCAAAAGGCCTAACTTTATAATAATACAGACCTTTTTAGTAACAAAGGCTATTTTTTTTCATCCTCGAATGTCATCTTAATTTGATTATAGCCTAAGAAGGCATCCATAAAGCTCAACAACTTGTATCCTGAAGTAGCATCAACAAGTTGGTTGATCTTTGGTAAAAGAAAGCTATCTTTGGGGCAAGCTTTGTTGAGGTTAGTGTAGTTTATATAGATCCTCCATTTATCATTGACCTTCTTCATCACAATGATGTTGGTCAGCCAGTTGAGATAATAGGCTTCTCGGATGAAATCTACCATCAAAAGCTTACCAACCTCTTCATCAATTGCCTGTTGCTGCTCCAAATTGAAGCTCCGCTTCTTTTGTCGGATGGGTCGATACTTCTGACTAATATTTAACTTGTATACAATAACATTAGTTGGTATACCTGATATATCTGAGGTCGACCACGTGAAAATATCTTCATTCTTCCAAAAAAATTCCACCAGTGGGTCACGGAGGTTGGTGGTCAGAAAAGACCCGACCTGAATAGTTTGTTGGGCTCATGCTCATCCAAAGAGATGTATAGCAACTGCTCTGCTGATTCCTCTCGCTCTTTTTCATCTCGAAGATCTAGTCCTTCAATGGGGAGAGACTCCAAAATTTTCTTTCTTTTGATTGTTGCCATGAACTTGTCAGGCAAGCTGCAAATCTCCTCAACTTTCTGACCTTGTGCCTTGTTGGGAATTGCTTGAGGAGGTAATAAGTTGACACTATAGTATGAAGCGCATTAAGCCTGGACCGACCAAGGATTACATTATATACAGATGGGACTCAAATGGCCAGGAAGTTAGATGGACGATGGCTTGACAAGACTCTTGGCTAGCAATTACCAAAAGTGTATTCTCCCCTTCCACTCTCATCGAATCAGCAGAAACCTAACCAAGGGGTGTTACTTTTTCAGTCGATTTAACGACAACTTCATCTGAAGGAAAGCATCATAAATAATATATCTGTTGAGCTCCCATTATCTACCAAGATTTTTTTACATCATAATTGGCTATCATCATAGAAATAGTGACAACATTATCATAGGGAGTCTAGACTCCTCCTAGATTTTCATTCGAAAAGGTAATAATATCTTTGATACGCCTCCTTTGTAGCATGTAATATTTTGCTTGACTTGATCGTCCTTCGCTGTCGGCTTGCCTCACGATCATGTTGATAATCTCAATAGTTGGTTGATTATTATTCTTCTCTTCGATCGGGCATATTGCTGGCTCCTCAATGGGGTGATTTTCTCGACCTCGAACATACTTTTCGAGGTAGCCTCACTTGATCAAAGCTTTAATCTCATCTTTGAGTTGGAGGTAATCCTTAGTATTGTAGCCATGGTCACGATGGTATCTATAGTACTGTCACTTTGATCATCTGTCTGCAAGGGCCTTCATAGGTTGTGGTCTTCGGAGATATCCCTAGCCCTCAATCTTCATAAGGATTTGAGCACGAGGGATAGGCAAGGGGGATTGCTTTGGAATCGATGGAGAGGACTCCTCAGTCCTGGACTATGAGGCTAATGCAGAACCTCCCTTTCGGTGTGTGCATCGCTCGGCTCCTATCAGGGGCACTTCTTATTTTGGTGGCTTTCCCGCCTTCAGATTTATGCTAATCAGCTTGTCTCTCCTCAACATGAGCATATTTCAAAGCTCACACAAGAAGCTCAGCATAGTCCCTCAAAAACTTTTTGTCCAGAGAAAAATAAGTCGAGAACTCTAAAGTCTTTGCTTCATTGCTGGCATGGCGATCCCTTGGTCGAGATCACAAATCTCCAATGCGGTGGCATTAAACTGAGCCATGTACTTCATCAAGATCTTCCTTTTGTTGGGTGGAGAAGAGACTGTCCAAATTCTGTAGTTGCCTTATGCTTTTGCTGAAGTACGTCACAGACTATTTTTCCAGTGGCTCGAATGAATGAATAAACCCAATTGGAGATCGAAGTACCACATCCAGGCAGCTTTTTAAGGGTGGCAAGGAAGGCCAGACAAAGAAGGACGTCAGATGCCCTCTGAAGGATCATGAGAGTTTCATAACTCTTCAGATGGTCAAGTGGATCTGAGGAACTATTATATGGCTCTATTTGTGGCATTTTGAATAGATGTGAGATTGGTTTGTCCATGATATGACCAGAAAATGGAGGGTGTTTGCCAAAGCTGACACCACCCACCTACCCTCTGCTGCTGTCTTAGAGGGCCACCAATCGATGGTTGATCTCCTCCAACTTATGATTAAGGTCGGTCATTCCCCGAGGATCCTCATGGCGGACATATCCCGAGGTTGAATCCCCTCCGAAGACTCCAAGGAGTTCCGATGCTGCTCCTCTCACCTTGGGCTCCATTGACAGGAGGGTCCCTAATGAGCCAGTGGCTTAGAATGATGAGCCCAATTGGGACATACCCAAATAGGGCTTTGATGATGAGATCAACGACTATGATGAGAATGGACAACCACCGCGGCTAGTTCCTCTTTCCGATGCTATTACTATTTTTTGCCGTTTGTTGGAGGCTTTGCACGGTAGCTGTAGGGCTTGGACCTGCTATGCAAGGGCAGAGACCTATTGCTGGTCCATGACAACAATGGATTGAGATGGACCAGCATCAAGGCATCGATCCGACAAGTCATTCAACCAAGATGACCATCGTCGGAAACTGATGGTGGCATGTTGAGCAAGTGTTCTCGTCATGTCTATGTCTCTCCTTCTTGATAATGCTAAGAAATGCTTGGTCCTTCCTCTAGTGCTAACTTGTTACCACAAACTCCGATTGTCGGTAACAAGTCGAGCTTTAAGTCGGTGCCCAGAAGATCTTGGTGATCGGAGGAAGGTCGAGAATGCTAACATCTCCAACCTACAACCAAAAATCTACTTACTGGAGGTTTTCTAAGAGGAGACTTTTTGATACTTAAGCCAGTCGAAATTTTGAAACCATCGAAAGAGAGAGAGAGAAAAATAATAAGAAGGGAGTTTTATATTTCCAAAACAGACTTACCTATGGATTCCATTAGCCTCCCTATATATTGAGGTAGAGCATGCCAATCGTTACCTCGAATATCATGGGTGTAGTTATTGTTTAAATAGATTTTAATCATAGATAATTACTAAACTCATGGTTACTTATCATGAGTAGTTATTGTGCCAACTAAGAGCTATCTTGGGCAATTATTTTGCTCACTAAGCCCAAATTATGATTCATTAATTGTGAGAATATAGAAAACAGCTTAGAATGTTCTATCAAGGCTATTATAAAACACATCATCGATACATATACGAGCTAAAGGTTGGCACAACTCAGAGGGTGATGAAGCGCAAGAGTCGGGAAGACTAGTTAGTTAATGATCAAGGTCACAAAATTTTTATATACCTGTAACATTTATAAAATTCAATTATTTGCCATAAAATTCTCTCCAAAAATGATTGTCCATACAAAAAATGTTATTCTATCGAATATAAAGTGAAGAAAAATTTAGGTATATTTTTTTTGGGTCCTTGCCCATTATTTTCCATTATAACACAACTATTATAGCAATTATTTTAATAATTATATTAATATTAAATTTAAAAGTTCTATCTAAGATAAATAATGATAATTATGACTCTTATAGTAGTCAATGATGGTTTGGATCAGGATCCATTATAATGGGATAATACATTATTCAAATCTTAGCCAATCCGTGGTGCTTAATTCCCATGGAGATGCAAGTGGCTTGACACGAATCCGACGAATTGACAATAGCCCAGGGTTTACGATACAAGCCTTTATCCAACCTATTGGGCATCTAAAACAATTCAACTCAGAACAGACCGGCCACTATCACCTGGTTGGTCTAAAGTGTAGCCAACATGAATTCCAAAGTGGTCCATCAACGAAAGGAAATGGCCTGAAACGACGTCGGCCCTAAGTGACTTCTTCTTTGGGATAGCCGGGTCACTTCAACAAAGGACACCTTTCTTTGCCTACAAGGTACAACAAACCAAACAGACCCCTGGTTAGTCAAATATATAGTTACCTATTGTTCAATCTAAGGCTTCAATCTCAAGTTAATCTTATGCTGTAAGATTAAACACAAAAATTAAGTGATATTAAAATATCTAGGGCCTTAGCTCTACACAAGGTACAGGTATTTGTGTGAGATTTTGATCACTGTTCACATACGTGTCGATGTCCAGTAAGGGTTCCAAGTTCTATAGGATAAGTTGTCCAATGATGACCTGATTGCCACCTGTCCTCTTTTCTTACTAGGAGTTTTGTTGGGTCATGGAGAGAAGTTGTTCGATATAGTTTGCCCTTTTTACAGTAAACTTGCCGTTGCTGATCCTAGTAGGTAATTTGAAAACATTTTGGAGGCAAGCTTTGTTTGATAGCCAACCTCCTCTAGTTGTCCATCATAATTTCTTTATATTCAAAATTTGCGGCTTATTTTCTATTTAAATACCAATTTATTGATATATGTTTCATTCTCATTAAAATCTTCTTGTTCTGAGTAGTGGCAATCCTCAAGATCTTGTAAGTGAACTTTCAAATTTCATCAAAAAAACTAAAAAGGAAGAAGATAAGCAAGCTTTCAAGCACGCTGGATTAACCTGACAGCTGCTCTTGTACTCTTAGCACATTATATTTTTACAATATACCTTTAATTAATTAAAAGGAAATTTCCCAGCATAAAAATTAGATTTCACAATCTATTTTGTTAAAAACAGTAAATTGTAGGTATGAAACATTCTTTTACCTGCTGAGCTTCTGCTAATGCCCATAATTCTACCCATAACCATCAAGCCCGTCCTTGCCATAAGGGGTCAGCTTTCTAGATCTTTATTCACCAATAATTCTTATTAAAAACAATCTCAGGATTACTGCAGTGCTTCTGATGTTGCAATGCACGCCGTTATTGGCCACCCATCAGATCACTGTGATTTTTAGCATTTCTTTTGGCAATTGACTGTTATACTATGATAAATCAGACCAAGATACCTAATTCTAGGTGCAGATTTGAACACTGATTACAAGATAAAAAATGTTTACGAAACTCAACATTTGTCTGTGTTCATGGTATCACACATGACATACCTCTTCGCATTTTATCCATCCACATTTTGTTGAGATTTTGTGGATCATAATTTCTTTTCCTTGGATTCCTTGAGTGCAGATCCTAATAGTTACTGTACAACCAATCTCAGTGGCATAGGAAGCAAAACAACATATTGTCATGATTCAGAAAAGGGAGGAAGTTGCCTCTGTCACAGTCACAACTGGGAAGTATGAAGACAAAAAAGATCTAGACCCAAGTCTCAAGCAGGATATTGTCAACTCGATCATTTAGATTGAACAGATGGGCCATGGATCTGTCACAAGCCATCCACTGTAGATAATATATTCCTAGTTTCCTTTTCTCCACTGCTAATCTTCTCGGAAATCTAGGGCTCAAAAAGGCTATTCATTTTTTAGAGGACTAAAATGCAAATCCTCCCTAAAATGAAAATGTTTAGTAGTAGGCCAAACACAGATGATGCTTCTGAAACAAAACCTGAAATCTGGACTGAAAGGAAATAACAAGTTCTAGTACACTTATGAGACTGATAACGGAACAAAAATTTGATCTCTAATATATTATGATTCAGAATTCCAATTAGAATAATATGGCATGCTAAAGAACTAGACTGATATAAAGGAATACAATGACATGATCTAACCTAACATAGACATCCGGTAATACAGCAAGGTTTGGTGCATCTTGGGCATAAGCGTACCTCTGTACATCTTGGGCAGGACAAGATACAGCCGCAGGAGTACTCAGGGCAGGAGAGGCTTGGAAGGACACAGCGTGGTCTGGTGCAAGGAACCCCAGCCACAGCAACGTAGTCTGGAGCAGCGAAACCCCATCTACAGCATTTGGTTGAAGCATGAAACACCCTGATCGCAGCAACACAGCCTGAAACAGGAAAGCTCCAAGCAATTGCAACGCGGCCTGCAGAAGGAACATCAGGACAGCTGCAACATGGTTTGCATGAGAAATCGTCACAGCAGCTGCAGTTTGGTCTGCAGCAAGGGGACTCGCAGCAGCGGGAACAAGGGCATGCGCATTCAGAGCGGCAACAGCTGCAACTCTTTCGGAAACAACCGCAATTCTTGGGAAACAGCTGCAGCTCTTTGGGCAGCAACTGCAGCTCCCTGGGCAGCAATCGCAGCTTTTGGGCGGCAGCTGCAGCTCCCGGGCAGCAATTGCAGCTCTTTGGGCGGCAGCTGCAGCTCCCCGGGCAGCAATCGCAGCTCTTTGGGCAGCAACTGCGGCTGCAACTCTTTGGGCAGCAATCACAGCTCTTTGGGCAGCAGATGCAGCTGCAACTCTTTGGGCAGCACCTGCAGCTCTTCGGGCAGCAATTACAGTTCTTCGGGCAGCAATCGCAGCTCCCTGGGCAGCAATCGCAGCTCTTTGGGCAGCAGCTGCAGTTCTTGGGGCAGCGGCTGCAGCTCTTCGGGAACAGCTGCAGTTCTTTGGACAACATCTGCAGCTCTTGGGACAACAGTCACAGTTATTTGGAAGCAACTGCAAGTCTTTGTGAGGCAGTCACAGTTTCTTGGAAACAGCTGCAATTCTCTGGGCAACAGTCGAAGTTTCTTGGGCAACAGTCGCAGTTTCTCGGGAAACAGCTGCAGCTCGCTGGGCAACAGTTGCAGTTCCTTGGGCAACAGATGCAATTCGAGTGTGGACATTTGCAGCTCAGTCTTTTAAGCGCTAGCAAGCATCCACTGGAGCAGCACATCCATGAGAAGCCGAAGCAAAGTTTTGATCTGCACAGAAACAAATCTTCTTTCATTCAGACATGAGCATACATGTGAATACTTTATTGCCATCATCCACAAGTTAAAGATGTAAAAAGACAAGATGTGAAACTACAATAAAAAGTTGATTATTGTTTAGAGGGTTTTTCTGCGACAGTTTGAACCTATGCATCAAGGGTAGATACTAATTTGCCTAATATCACTGAGCATAAAATATAAGTATCATGCATTTTATTGGCTGCTACATGATGAACAGGATAACTGTAAAGTGTTCTAGAAGAATTAGAAGATAGAAAAACTTTAGGCATCACATTTGTATGATAATCATCAGTGTTCTATGAATACCAGTTGCACTGTTAAATCCCACACTTGGCATTTTCCAGGTGGGATGTTATGTTCTGCAGTCATGCATATAAACATAGCAGGAAAGGAATATATGCTCATGTCAGAATCATGTATTATCAATCTACATTCTGAGTAATAGAAAAACATAATTATGTAATTTAATAGTTGCTGACATTCAAAAAGATAGGGTCAAGAATAAGAGCAAGTAGATACATGAAACAACATTAACCAGAACAATATATTTTGATTAAGAAGATTGCATGATGCCCACTGATGATATTGTTTTAGCTTTCAATAAGCAACAAGAAATATAGGCATCCAAGTGTATAAATTAAAGACTATCTCCTTTTAGAATGATCCAAGATAACTTGAACTCATTGATGCAATGCATTCAGGCTGGTGTGGTTAGCTCTTCTCATAAGACAAAAAACCTATCATGGTTCAGGAAAATACCTAATTGGATATACAAAGCCACCACAAGAGCACAAAGTGAGATATATTCACCATCTTCAAGTAATCCACAAATGGAATGAGAGCAGAAATACATAGATGCATATAAAACGGCAGCATAAGAGCACAAAGCAAGATATACTCGCCAGCTTCAAGTACTACCCAGAGGGGATTGGAAGAGGATAAGGAGGATCACCAAAGGCTAGAATTTCATTCAGAATAACAAATTCAATTATAATTTCAATTAGAACATTTGACTAAATCTCTATATGCATTATCAACAACATGAGAAGTTTGAAAAAGTCTCCTTCTGTTTCCATGGGAGACAACACAGGCAGCTAAGTCCAAATACAAATTACATAGTAAAATAAACAGCCAATTTTGCACTTGATTTGACAGCAAACCAACCTGATAAGTGCTAAATACATGAGATATAGAAAGGTGTCATGGAGTGGGCTTCATGGAACAGGCTTCTTCTTTAAGCTTGATTCTTGGATAACTTTAGAATGAATATTGGTATCAAAGACTAAACCATCACATAAGTTAGCTTGTGTAGCACTAAATTGGATATCCTAACAACATAAGTGTAACATCTACAAGAGCATCTTGCAACTTATGTCTATAAAGCTTCAGAATATGATGAATCTTGTCAGGTTTCATAGCAGGATATCTCCAGTAATTATGGAGAAAGCTTTCTCATTAAATGGTTGAGGAACAAAATTTCTAGATTGGACTAAATCACCTACTATGCTGAGGAAGCAATGGATGTGATTTATTTCATGTTTCAGTATGACGAGCATCAAGTAGAAGGTTATAAGGACAGTTTTATCACAAATTCATGTATTTCAGAGCCATCTTTCACTGATTTTTGAGTTTGAATAAATGATTCTTACTTCCATCCAAGATTTTGCAGATCCTTGTGATCCCATAAAATTATAATCAAGAATTTTATGATTGAGCATTTGGTTAGATATTATTTGACCATTTGGATGGATGCCATGTGATGTCCTAGTTTCTCACCAAATAGAAGAGTTCAGTGTCCACAAACTTAGCCTAAAACAGTTTTGGAGGCCAATTTAATTAGACCACTCAATGACCCTCATAACATAAAGCACCTAATCAAATCTCATATAGTTAGCATTTATCAGACCGATTAGTAGTTGAACTAAGTGACATTTTTGGTTTTCATATTTAATTATATAACTCACAATTAAAAATCATAGAAACCTGCATGGGGCATAATCATACTTTGGATTGTTGTTGTAGTTATTATTTTGAATAAAATTCTAGGCTTCGGCTTTTGGGAGACTTCTAGTACCTTCTTGCTTTGAAACCCTTGCTGGATTTGTTGAGGTAGTGAGCATATTATCTTGAGCTACCTCATCTCCAACTCAGCATTCAATCCCACCTCTGGTGGGTGGTGGCTATAGTCATGAACAAATCACAGAGATCAGTATAGCTCAGTTTTTATTGCAAGCTCTATAACTCATTGTATCAACACCAAAATCTGAACTCTTTCTTAGTTCTGCAGATGTAAAACCTATTAATAAAGGCAATACAAATTAAATCTTCCTTCAAGAAGGAAGAAAAGACTACAAACAAAAGTAAATCTTTGACATTCAGATCCTCCTATTAAGTCTCTCTACAACAAGAATACCATCTGGTTAGCATTCCTCAAGTTAAGAGAACTTTAAGCCATCGATGAAAAAGCAAATTCTTCAACTTCCGCCAATCCTATTCACATTTATCCAATGGCCGTCACTACCACACAAAGCCCACCAAATGATATCATCAGAATCACCAAGCAAAAATCCACAGTACGATAATGCCCAATGCAGGTTTCAATTAAATCAAGATAATTTCTCAAGGCAAGAACAATGGTACATTCAAACTATCGATGCCAATTGGCTCAGTAGGACATATTGCTACCCATAGCATATAGCACACTTCAATGCCAAGGATATCCATGCTGCATAAAACCTTATAGAATTACTGAGCTTAGTCTTGAACCAATTTTTTCCTTGTTTTCCTTCTGGGTAAGGAACCAACCATTTGGAGAAGGTAACTGGCAATGATTTGATTTTCCAATCCAAGCAAAAAGCTGGAAGTATGCAGTGTTTGTGATTAGTAAAACTAGATAAAGGAAGGTATCTCTTAGAACTAGAGTTGGGTTGTTGAAGATGAGGCACTTATTTGATGCTATATAGCCAACACATAGTCTTTGTAACTCAAGTGAAATATTTATAAGGTGCTAATAAGATCTAAAACAATGCATGCTCTAGGATTCTGGACAACAAAATAAGTTTTAAGTTTTAAGCACACCAGATTTTGTGCAGCAGAGATAATAATACTAAAGTGTATTCATGGTCCAAGTATGAAGGACTCTAATGCACTTTATGATACTTTAAGAAACTCCTAATACTCAAAACCATTCAATCATGATGACGTCACCATCTCTTATCAATGCCTGGCACGTCTATATAAAAGACATCAAGCCTAACACTATAAGTAACTCTTGCTAGTCTTCTTGGATCATAGGGCAGTTGGTCAGCGCTGAACATTTGGAAAACATATTAATGCAGCTGGTCTAATATTATTTGATGAAAGTAAGGGTTTTATTTGATGAAAGTAAGGGTATTATTTGATGAAAGTAAGGGAAGGGCCTTGTCTATCTGGAGTTATGAGGGCTTTATAGGTTCACATGTATCTTATTTCTGCATTTTAAAAGCATATTGGAGCATCAAGGTCATCTAATATATCAAATATGATAATATATTAAGCTTTCATTTCTTTAGGGACTTTAACTCTTTAAGCTACTTGATTAGGTCTTTGTTGGGGATCCTCTTAAAGACTCCAACTAGGGAAAGATAAAGTGCCATCTGAGCTGTTAATATGAGGTCTTGGGTGGTCAAAAGGAGCAGTTTGATTATTTATTTTGTGAAAAGATCTGGAGAATAGAGCCCTCCTGTTTCATTTTATATTTTTCTTTCTTCCTCTCTAATTCTTCCTTCCTCTAATCTACTTCTTTCTCCTAATTTATGGTTTATATTTAACTCTTTGCTCTTGCATCATTCCCTTTAAACTGATCTTTCACACAAATTTTTGAATTTTTTTAAGTTCTGCACATTCCTTTTAGATTTCTACACTAATGTAATTTTATTATCTCAATTTATTTAACAAGTCTCATATGGACCACCTTTACTAAACCTAATATTTCCATATCAGCCCACCTGGTATCTATACCTACTCTCTGAACCTTTGGAGTAGGATTTTTAAGCCTTTTGATCAGTGTTTGTCGTACCACTCTAGACGGGGTGTACCATACCGGAATCGCGTATGATATCAAACCACATACCGATACTATAATAGGATGAGACCAGTACAGGGCCTGATACCCAAACAGGGAACCTTGCTTTTGATCTTTTATGATCTTTGATTCTGTCCACTTTTCTCCTATGAT
Source organism: Elaeis oleifera (assembly GCA_000441515.1). Lineage (NCBI taxonomy): Eukaryota > Viridiplantae > Streptophyta > Magnoliopsida > Arecales > Arecaceae > Elaeis > Elaeis oleifera. Next base: position 396,515 of record KE504751.1, on the reverse strand, counting down.
CAGATTCTGGGTAGCAAGTAGTCAATTTGGCTTGAACTCTTTAAGGCATCATTGGTTGCGAATAGAGTGGCCAAAAGACTTGGAATAAGCCTTATGCCTGGCAAACAGCTTTCAGAAAAAGAGGCATGAGCAGGGAAGAGTTATGCTAGTCAAATTTGCTTATGCATAAAGCCATCATTTATGCCCAGTTCCTTTCTTATGGACAGAAAAACCCTCATCCAAAAGTTATTCCAGAAATTGTATCCAAACAGGAATTGTAACAACTCATGGCATAAGTATTCCATAGGCACAAACTTTCCTTCTTGCTTTTTACTCCCAAACCAACAAAGCCTAAATTAATCCAATTCATAGGTCCACCACACATAAATTGGCTATCTCCTTGTGGTCCCACAGCACAAAGAACTTGCACTAATCGAAGGCAATGTGATGGAAGACAATCTAAGATGGTATGAGCATTTGTTATGGTGATCTAAGTAGGCTGTAGTAAACACAGTTGTTCTACCCGAGCTAGGAACTAAAGATGAAAAGTTAAACAATTTCAAACAGAGCATTTGGAAGAACTAGTAATGACAGGAGACATAGCCCTCCAGATATGGTGAAGGACCCATAAAGCCAACACCAATAGCTGAAAGAAACTTGATGCTTATGACAATTTTAACATCTCAACATGCTAATACTGACTAGTTTCCAGGAATTTTTATCCTTTAATCAACATTTGTAATCAAAATATTAGCTTCAAAAACAGGCACTAGTATCTTGATAGATACTAATAACCATAATATTGTAAGGAATATTAATACAAGAACACAGTTTCAGCAGATATTAGATCTACTAGGGTAATAACAAGGTTATGCAAATTGGTAAGTGGTAACCATGTCATCAGAGTTTGATTGTTGGCTAAAACAGAATTACTCTCAGATTTACTCTCAGATTAACAACCGCAGGAAATAATCCCTCCTACATAATGTTGTAAAATATCAGCTCATATAAAATTTCAACTATCATTGCCAATGTTAAAGGACCATCTCAAATAAATGCATTTTCCTCAGTTAAGATTTTAACTCTAAGCTCAGTATTTATGAAAATCTTGATTTGCTTATTGCACTTCTCATTCAAGCTCCATGAATGTAATATCTCCATGAATTCATGAAGTAACTAACAAAAAGGTTTTATATCAGGATCTTCAGGCTCTATTTGGTGCATGGATAAAGAAACCCAAATAACTTTGTAAATTCCTCTATATTCTAATTTATCTTGTTCTTCCCATAGTAAGTATGAAATCTTGTTGGTGGCAAATATGGAGTAAACTGATACTGAGAGGAACAACCCTGATGTGAACTATTCAGAAACAAATAAATTATTCAAACACACCCCTGCTGCACATATGAGAACAATAGTGAATACCTTTATTTGGGAAAAAGTGGTCGTACCTGCCAAGAGGCGACCAAAATAAAACTATGTGAAGTAAGAAGAACTATATGGCATTTGGCCGAATAAATCCCTTATTTTTGACACCTATCCAGGTTCGATTCATGAATGAAACAGGGCATCAGAGTGCAAGATGAGTGAAAGGCAAAGGATTTTAGGAAGTACCCAAGCCACCTCCAAATGTGACAAGACTTGCGTCTCTTCTTATTTCTGTTCAGCAGAATAATATCCATTAGGATAAGATATCCATAAAGGTCAAAAAATAAAGTGCAAGGTTGAAGAATTATACATAGGTATTAGTGGATCTGTTTTTGTCCCAACAAATTCGTTGACCCTGTCAAATTATCAATAGATCAAATCAACAAGCAAATATCAAATATTTCTAAGAAAGAGGAAAGCTAATTTCCATTATTAACAGGAAAAGAACTGTTTTCAGCGTAATTACAAAATTAACAGCCTGGTTTAGAACTTAGTGAATTTGTCAAGTCGATAAGAAGACTCAAATGAGCCAACTCAACCCATATGAACTAGAAAATTTTTCTGTGAAGTATTTCCTGCATTCCTTTTTCAGATTTGAAGTTTTATCACCTTATCATGCTGTCAAGTGCATTTTATCAGTAGATGTATAAACATTTCCCAGTTTGTACATTTATAACTTAACCAGGCAATTGGGGTCTGAAGACTGTAGAGAATGAAAAATCAAAGGGCGGCTGATATTAAGCAATAGAGAAAAGCAGGAAATGATATGAATAAGAAATAAGTGAATGAAGCGTACTCCTTGCAGCATCTTGAGACAGGTTGAAGCCCTTCAAGCGAATGTAACTCCTCCTGGTTAATATGAAGTTTCCATGAGATTTTATTCTTTTGAAACTAAATTAGATACAATAAAAGAAATATTTTTGTTGGCACCTAGGAGGCTTTTCTGGGCTCATTTACAACTTTATTAATGATCTCAAATAATGTAGATCAGAATTGGAGGAGATAGATATTACTTCTTTGGATGACTTATTGATGAGAAACATTCTTTTCATCAATATATTAGAAAAATCTGAAGTTAAATTCAAAGATCAAGGATGAGAATATAGTTGCCCATATGACTCCCTTGGACAGGTCTTCTTTATTCCTACTTACAAGACCATGTGATGGCCCTTTAATTTGTCTGTTTTCTTTTTGATTCCATAGTATTGTTGCTTATATAAAGAACAAACATGGGAATAACAATGTATCACTTTAAACCATAAAATTTCATTTAAAATCTGAGATTTGTTTGGAAAGTAGACCACAAAGATGCCTTAAAGAGTATGTCTGTGTACATGAACAGAAAATCTAGAGCGATGAAAGATGAAGATCGCACTGCCGCACATGGCTTGGGTGCAAATGAAGGGCTTAAATCAAAGTAACTACCACAAGAGGATATGAAAAATTCCAACAATGACTGATAATACCTAAAACAATGGATGTATTGTAATTTCATTAAATACAAACAGTAGGGCAGGACTGTGGATTCTATTTGTTGTAATTCATGACATGCATATGCCTTCAAGCCCCAACTTCATCTACCCAAAGAAGTGTTTTCCTTAGTGCCTATAAATTTACACTGAAAAGAGCTAATTTGGAAGTTAGAACATGAAATGCATTAGGAGAATGAAACACAAAATGTTGACTTCTGTTTGTTTTTTTTTTAAATATTCAAGGTTGATATATCTTCGCCATCTAGAAACAATAGCTCTACCACTGCAATTAACCATGTTGCCACAACCAGCACCCCCTCCCTTCTTTCATCTCATAAGGACCCACCAACACATATTCATACAAACCAAGAATAGAAAAAAATATAACAAAAAAGTTAAAGAAATTCAATTTCAGGAATAATTAATAACTAAGCCTTGTACAGGCAATTTCTTCCATGGAGATCTATACAAGCTTATAAAGCAAGTAACACTACATGTGTAGAAATTATATACAAGCTAGCAAGAGCTTTGAAATGTTAAAACAACAATGGAAAGATCAAATGAGCGAGCAAGCAAGAGAGATTTCAATAGGTTTATTTCCTTCAAGATCCTTGAGAAATGCTATATGAAATAAATTACAAATGATAAGAAGGGGAAGATATAACAAACAAGCTAGCAAGTGCTTTCAAATGTTAAAATAATAAATGAAAAATCTAGCAAGAGAGAATGTAAAATATTTATTTAAATGCAGCAGATATAGTGAGTGAGCAAACAAGCACCCTAAACAAAATTAGTTAAAAAAACGAAAATTAAGATAGAGAAAGGTTGCACAAGTCACTCAGTATTTTGTCGAAAGAGAAGTCACAAAAGATGCTAGCTTGTTGCTCAAATACCTAGTGTGTTCTTGTTAACTAAATCATGCTACAGTTTTCAATGAACAGATGAATCTCCAAGAATTACTTCTTTGCTTGACAATAATGATGATGCAATCTGCAACTGCAGTGAAAATTAGATATCCTATGAATGGACGTGATAAAATCACGAAATATGTTTCGAATCAAAGATTCAATCACCTTGGGTCTGTGGATCAGGAGGAAGTTTAATTGAAGACTACTGATCAGACAGATCAGTATGAACATTAACTGGAGAGCACTGATCAGAAAAATCTTCAGTTTCACACAATTGGCTGCAGTTGTTAAACCCACCAAGGGACAGCCAAGATCAATAAAAAGAAGCTTGTAAATTGCTTTAAACAATATTTTCATCAAAATTATCCAAAGAGTTATGAACAGATAAAGTTCATTCTCAGAAAGAAAGAATACATTGGAAAAGTAGCTAGACACTTAAACGGCCTTCAGTTTATGTCCAGCCAGATAGGAGCTTCTCAAATCATATACAGATGATGGAGAACAAGAAAAGCTTACCAACAACTAGATTCCCAACATAAAACGGAATTAAGAAAAGGGTTGTTTACCATTTCCAGTCAAAGAAAGAAGAGATTAATCAAAAAAGATTCCTTCAGCAAAAAGTCATAGAAAGGCATAACTAGAGCCACTTTCATCCTACATTCCATAAAATAAGTGAAATATATAACTCTCACAATTGACACCCGCGCATCCATTGCTTCGTTCAAGGATGATCAAACAAAGAAGAAATGGGACAAGATGACCTGTTGCCATCACAGGAGTCCAGCAAGACTACAAACCAGGGCAACTATCTCGAAACCATGCTTAATCAGTAGCTTGCCAAGTTTTTTCTTTCCTTTTTGTTTTGACTTTCCTTTTAGTTTCTGTTACAATTCTCTTTTACAACAAAATTTCAAGGATTCCATTCTGGAAAGATCATAAAATTTGGTGTTAAATCCAAGCTAGATAATTGGAGAGGCTTCTTTTGGATGATTAGCAAGACCATGTTATTAAGAAAAAGATTTAAAAGGTAAATTGAAGAGGAAAGTGGAGCTGACTGTATGTTTGAGAGTTCTTACATTTTCTTCTTAACTTTAATTTCCTCCTGTCTCTCACTTCTTTTTGGACATCTCATCCTACATCCCCTGAACTTGACCTTACTTTATTTTGATTTGTTATGCTTTTAGATAACAAGTGAAGTCATAATTGGATCAGGTAAGATTCTAGATAAAATGAATATTCTTTATAAATGGGTCAGGCATAGATGATAATTTTGCTTGAACAGTCATTGACATCAATATAATGGTTGGATTCATGCTTGGAAAGTTTGTTTTAAGCTTGATTTTGAGGTTGACGATGTAATGTAATTAAAATATTAGGAATAAGCTCATGGTTAGGTCCGTTTGAAGGAAGGCTCAATCAAGCTAGAATGAAATAGGAAACAGGGCTCAAAATTAATTTCAGGCTGAACTTGAATAGACCTACATTTAATAATTTTTGGCTGATCCAACCTCTACCGGACACCAATTTCTGCTCTACTGTAGTGGGATAGCTTGAGATTATCCTCCTTAAGTTGTTTATTTGCTCTTCAAGTTCATGCCTAACTTTTAACTGTGTTGAGGGAAATCTGTTTGATTGCAACTGACCTATAGTAATTGTCTTTGTTCTACTTTATTTCAGAGAGCCACAACATCTTTGTATTAACCTTAGCATTGGGTGCCAACAAAAATCTTCATGGTTGAGAGCAAAGTACTGAGAATAAATGCTGAAATTATTATTTGCAAAAACAAAAGTTAGGAAATCTAAAATTGGTTGCCTTTCTCCCGATTTGAAAATTAAATTAGAAATCTTCCTTCATAGCAAGCCAGAAAAATCTTTCTTTTATCATCATAAGTTTTCAAGTTTCATTCATCTCAAACTTTTTAGGATTTAAGATCCAAACCTTCCTATTAAGACCAAACCGGAAATGTAATTCTTTGGAATGAAATTACATCTTAATAGAAAACAATTCCTCAAAATGTTACAGAAAAGAGTCTTCTCGAATAAAGAAAGCTTGGAAACCTCCTCATTAAGGATAATGGAGTAGGTTAAGGTAGGGCGAGTATTTGACATGTTAACACCAAATGATTGATCCTACTATGGATGTGGAAGACATGTAAAATCAGGAAGCACATTTTTCCTGCTTATGACCTTCGGCTAGTTCTTTGGTCCATCATAGAATTATTTAAAGACCCAGAAGTTTACATACTTTTGCTAATAATATGCTCATAAAATTGTTCCACAGTTTTATTCCTCAAGACCATACACAGATCATGAAAGCACAAATCTTATAGACTTAGCTGTTAATTCCTTGAGAAGACATGTTTCAAAATCTCTGCAAATATGAGCATCTCTATCTCTTGAATTTGTAGAAAAGGATTCTTGTTCCAGATAATTGTCACCATATGAACACTCGCTACATTTGAAAACCAACAGATTAAGTGATTAAGTTGGTTTTACGTCTATACTGTCTCCTCCTGTAGAACTACCTTTTGAATCGAACAATCATAATGCACGAAGATAGTGAATAACAGCAATAATAACCGCGTATCAATTTCATTCAACTTTTTCCTTCATCTACAGTTACGGCAGTTTCTTCTAGGTTTATAAAATCACTTTTATAGATCAAGCTGTTGCCTCTATTTGTGAATAATGGCATCATCAATATCGTGCCCAAAAGGAACCGCGTTATCTAGCAAACTTTATTGTCGAATTTGCTGTCCTTCCTTACATCAAAAGTATCAATATCCTTTACTGCATTGTATGCCAAATCACTTTCTAGGGATTATAAAAAGGTAAAGTTCCAAAATACTTCCTTTTCTCAAATTTAGTATTGGAACCATAACAAACCCTCATCACTTATAACCCTTCGACCTACCACTTCAGTTTATGAATACTGGCATCACTGAAACCACGCTCCAAAAGGAATGCCTTTACCTAACAAATCTCTCTCTCTCTCTCCTCTCTCTCTCT
>KE504751.1:309136-329467 GCA_000441515.1 Elaeis oleifera | reverse complement strand
ACAGGTATGACATCAGGAGACAGATGATGACGTTCGTATTCGCAGCCTATCCCTGAGGCCGAGGCGCCTTCACCCATTTTTACTACCGCACCAGCAAAATCGCCAGAGGGTCCTACACTGGCAGATCTCAATGAGGTAGGTCCGAGTGAGACAGATCTGAGTGAGACATGTCCGAGTGATATTATTATACTTTTTTGTAATAAATTTGATTTTTTATTTGGATAGCTATTATACTAATGATTTATTTATTGTTGTTCAGGCCAGTCTCCACTGGTGGTGAGGCGAGGGCGAGATCCATCGAAAAATCTCGCTCTAGAGCATTAAAGATGCGAGTACCCGGGACAGCGTCTCCGTATTGAGATACCACTAGACTACACCAGGCCCATTAGGAGATGGTGCAAGCCGTGGCAAACTGAGCTAGGCATCATGTGCCGTAGCTATGCCCCCATGATGTTTTTCAATTGGCGTCACATTATACGTGCTCAGAGAGAGATTTTCTACATCCAGTTACAGGTAAATAAATTATACTGTGAATATTTAATTAGCATGATATTTTTTTAATATTTATTATTGGCAAGGTGTATTTGATATTATTAATTTTGAAGAGGATCGCATGTGGTGAGCTATGGATGCTCATTTATATTTGCATTTCAAGGTGTATCGCCACCGCATTCATCAGCATCGGTACCATGTGATGCAGGACGATAGGGTGGAGGTAGCGCGACAGCGGCCACATGATAGTATCACTATGGATGATTGGGCTTTCGTGTGCCGGTATTACGAGGATCCGGCATATCAGGTTACACATCTAAATATTTTTTAGAGTTTAATGATTGAATCATTTATTCTTAAATTCAGTTTATTACCTACTAATTTGACTGCTAACTGTATAGAGACGATGTATCCAGAACATCGTGAATCGGGTGAGACAGACCGTGTCGTATTGTGGGGGTTCATGGTCGTTTGCTCGTCATATGAAGCAGATGGTAAGTAATTTTTAATTAGCATATTTTAACTTTCTAACTATTTAAAATTTTTTAATTAATTATTTTCAAATTATAGAGCGATGCAGAGAGTAGCGAGCTTTCTAGTAAGATCGATATCTACCAGTGGACCCACCAACGATGGTCAGGAGAGTGGACGATGGAGAGTCAGGAGCTTTTTATAAATTTTTTAATTATTTTTTCATTCGCAGTTTGATTTTCAGTACGAAATTAAAATAGCTATAACTTTAATTTTCAGGATCGTATGATAAACATCAGATCCCAGCCTATCCCTGGCGCTCGACCGCATCCACAGATGATGAAATCTGTGATCAGATGCTTGGTATGAGATCCTATTATATTAGGAGCCTAGGATATGGGATTAGTGCTCCCTCATCCTCACGCTCATCCAGGGCTTGTGATGCTCGATTGGTGGAGATGCAGAGGTAGGCTATTAAGGATCAACAGCGAACTGAGTAACGAGCTAATAAATTGGCTGCATGCGTCGATGAGTACCAGCTGCTCCAAATCCAGATAATGGAGTGGATGGTACAGATAAAACGGATGATACAGCTGATGAGACAGCAGTAGGCCGGTCCGAGCTCTTCTGAACGCTCCTCTTCCCTAGTCCGTTCTCCTTCTGCAGATGCCGACACTTGACGGCCTGTTTATATTACTTTTTATTTTATTTTAGATCTCTTGTAATTTTAATTAATATAATAAATGATAAAATTTATTTATGAGTTTATTATGTGAATTTTTTATTTTAATTTTATAGATTATAAATAAAAATATTATAAATATAAATTAAAATATATATTCATAAATTATTTCAAAAAAATTATGTAAATTTTTAGCGACAGAATTATTTTCGACAAAATATTAGTCGCCAAAAAACCTATTAACGAAGAAAATAATTAGTCATAAATAATTTTTTAAATAAATTTAAAATATTAAATTTATATTAATTATTAATGATGAAAATATTTTTATCGTAAATAATTGCTAATTTAGTAGTGACAAAAATTTTCATCGAAAATTATCATATTGCGATGAAAATTTTACATCGCTAATATTTTTTTATAAATCTAAATTTAATAAAAATTTTTAATTAAATTAATATAAATCTAAATTTAATAAAAATTTTTAATTAAATTAATAGCGATGAAAGTATTTTATCATAAATAATTTTCTTATTAATGACGTAATTATTCGTCGCAAATTATAATTTTTTACGATGAAAATTTTTCATCGCGAATAGATGTCGAAAAATTTTTTTTTAACGATAAAATTTTTATCGGTAATATCGATTATTAACGATGAAAATTTTTTTTCATCGTAAAAATTATCAACGACGCCATTATTTGTGACTAAATATTAGCAATGATAATTTCGTCGCTAATAGTTATTATTGACGAAAATGAATTATTAGCAACGAATTTTTTGCGTCGCTAATATCCTCTTCTGTTATAGTGGCACCCACCCACCGTCCTCCTTTGCTACCACCACCACCACCCCAACGATCCAGATCTCCAATTAATCAAATGGGCTTGGCTTGAGTTGTGAATGGACTCGGGCTCGAGTCAAAGTAATGGTATACCCAACTCCAGCCCAAAATTAATAAGTTCTACGTCTTGGCCTAAAGCTAGTCCCAATTACTTTAGGCCCAGCTCAAAACCTGACTCAGCCCAGTTCCAATCCTCTTTAAGCTACAATTTATCCCAATCCATCGTCCTTGATGGGTGGCATAACGGTGGCAAAAGCCCATGAAGATTAAGGCATTTGGATCCATGCTATTTTCACATCATTCCTTTGATCACCCTCTAACCGGTTATGTCTATTTACTCGTCGTGCTATTGATTTGCCAAACAAACTTTCTGGTATGTTTATCCCTAAACAGCAGAGAAAGTCTTATGCCAAACACCTAGTTAATCATGCAGGACCACGAACTGACCTAAATGAGAGTAGATGCGGTACTCTTTTTACAAAGGTGTCCAGAAGTTTTCAAACATAAATCAGTACTTCTTGAAGATTCGGTTGCCTCTCAGCTTTTCAGTTTTGTCATAAACAATTGAAACATAAAGCAATCATTTATGTCTTTCAAAAACCAACATTATGGTTAGTGAACCTAATTATGGTGTAGTAGGTCGGGGCTTTTTATTTGATGATGACCATGATTCATAGACTGGTCCCTAACTGAACTTTATTTGGCCGTTACTTTAGTTGTTATATCTTTGAAAATTTTGTGCATATCTTCCTTTGTTTTTCAATGAAGAGGCAGTGTAAAGCAAAACCCTTCTCTAAAGGTAATCGAAATATGTTGCAAAGAATTAAAAGGTCAAAAAAGATGACTGAGACTTTGCAGTATATTGTATAGGGCAGTACAGAACCTCAAAGAAAAGGTTATCTTGTGATGATTGCACTCCATCCTGATTCCATGATAAAGAAGGTTAATAATGATGGTTGCTAAGCAGTATATGATATAACAATGGGCGGAAAAGGAACATGGATGGGCAATGAACCACATCCAGAGAATTATTTAAAACCAATGGCAAGTTGATACGTAAAAGGCAATCTCGGTCAAAGATGCTGCTCTAAGAAATTTGAGGTATCCCACTAGGAGCCATCAATTTCCACAGCCTTTACTTTTTGCGGAACTTCCTCAACTAACACGAGAAAGAAAAGCAATTGCATAAATTACACCCTTTGAAATGTAGTGCATCAGTCCTCCACACTCCGGATTCTTCAAACCCCTATGCCTCTATGTACTCTTTAGCAGTTGGCATGGTCATACTTCTCTTTTAGTACCCCTCCACCTATTTACTCAAATCTTATATAAGGGATTGTTTAGTACAATCTTAGATGGAGTAAAGGAAACAAAGCCCGTAAAGAAACCTCATTAGTACCCAGGGAGGTTTGAGTTATGGGTGGATCAAGCAATGCTGTGCCTATTGTGAGCAAGAACTTTTGTTCCTCTTCTCTCATATCTTTGATGGTTAGGAAAGGCCTCACGTTGTTAATGGTGGCGGTTTTGTGGTCACTAATTGTAGTCAGAATGTGGCATTTGTGGTAGATGGTTGTGGCACCCTTGGTGCCAAGGGAGAGTTGATGGTGAAGGATGGTGATGGAGAACCTATTCTCTTCATTCGTAAGAAGGTAACAAAATATCTGATCATTAGTCACATATTGCATGTATCCTAGTTTCCATGCATGTATATATGTATTCGATGAGCTTCTCTTTGCTATTAGGGAGGCATTCTTCAAGCTCTAAGCACTCGCAACAAATGGAATGGATACTCGACGGATTACGAAGGAGCCAACAAGTTAATCTTCAGCGTAACCGATCCGAAGTCATGCTTTGCAGGGAACAAAGCAACTAGGATTCAAGTTGATCCGAAGGGCCACAGCAGAGATCTGGACTTTGAGGTTAATGGGTCTTTTGCGGATAAAGCTTGCACCATCAGAGATTGCAGAGGGAACATTGCGGCGCAGGTACGCATGCATGACATGCTAAAAACCCATAAACACATGCAAGCACACAAGCCTCGTGCACACTGTTACACTGAGAGGGTGGTTGTGACATCTGTGGTGCTCTTTGATTTGATATAGGTGGGGTGAATGAGTGGATTGGCAGCAAGGACTTCTACCATGTGGTTGTGCAGCCAGGCTATGACCAAGCCTTTGTTGTTGGGGTGATTGCAATTCTTGACAATATACATGGGGAGTCCACCAGGTGTTGATGGAGATAAATGGAATTAGTTGTTCTTTCTTGAGAGAGAGAAGAAATCTGTTGTTGTTCCCTCTTGTTAATTTAGTTGATAGTGTACCTTCTCTTTCCTTCGAGTAAAAAGTCAAAAAGCCAGAAAAAAGAAAAAGGGCAAGAAGAATGACTTACAATATTTCCACGCATGCTTCCTTTCACTTTTGCTATTTTACGAGGCTGACTTTAATGTTAATTTGTACTAAATTGCTTAAAAGCCATGAATCTTTAGCTGTTAATCCATAGGTCTCAATAATGCAATGGTTAATCTGTGATCGTTGGTGATTGGAGTTGTTGTTCCTCGTAGATCTAACGAAAAGCGTTGGCGTAATGGTTACATGAATGTGGAAGGAGATTAATTGGGATTGTCTGTAAGCTTTAATATGGCAATTTTTGCTGTCTAACTATTGAGGGGAGCAGGTTGCGTGAAAGCGCGCAGTTGATTGATAGCTTTTTCTCACACATGCTTTTGAACAAGGACAACAAAAGATGAGCTTAAGAACATGTGAACCGTAATGCTCTTAGAATCCAAAGTTTGAATAATTTTCTAAGCAAGTACTTTAGCTGCTTTCATCAATTACTTTCTTTCTTTTTTTTTTGGCTCTTTTTGGGTATTGGTTATCTTACGGCCAATCCCTTGTTACGTCTGTTATCGGTGAAGAACATCTGCAAAATAAAGTCCACATCAAAATTATGTCCGACGGAGATCCTCAGATGCCTAAGTCAGTGGAGAGTGCTGAAAGCAGATGAATATTCAAAGAGGCAGAGTTTCAGCTCTCAAGAGACCTTACCAAATACTGTTCATTTACCTCCTTTTATAGATGAATAGTTGATAACCATCCGTAACAATTAGACACGTGGGTCCCACTTGTTCCAGCATTATATATCATGGGATAGATGGTTATACCCGTCATGGATCATGTTCTGACCATTATGTGCTTTTGCGCTGACAGTTTCTGATAAGCCGACTATATGTCCGTACTCAAAATATGTCGATCGTATGTCTGTAGTTGTGGAAGTTCGAATGAGCATTGGTCGGTAACTCTGATATGCCGACAGTCATCGATCTGAAATCAGTCGAGTCGTCATAGTTGGAGTTTGTCAAATTTGAGGATAGCGGACTGTCAGTCGACGAACTGATTGATAGTCGGTAGGTCATGCTTATCAGATTGATCGAAAGTCGGAATCAGAGAGTCGGCTGAATTGCCCCAACAGTTGCCCCCCACTCCCAAGTGCAAGATAGTCTAACATGCATGTTGTCACGTGATCTGTCACGTTGGACGAAAGGAGTTGCCACGTGTTGTCTCGAGCTACGATTCAACTGCAGACATTAATGATTTTCGAAATACGAAGGGTCTCCAGCTATTTTGTCGTTTCGATAACTGCGAGATCATCATTACAGTGTCGTTTCGAGAAGATAGTCTGTTGTCCGAAGAATCTGGAAGATTTGATTCTAGCTAGTCGATTTTGGTCACATGTCCAGATGTCATTGGCTCTGCGCCATTCATGCGGATAGTGGTGAGGTGGTGTGATCTGGAGGTAGGTGTGTCAAACCGTCCGATCAATGGTCGATTCTGATATAGCCATATATAGAAATCTGAGGGAGCCTTGATTTGAATAATTTCATCCGGACCGTTGAGGGGTCCTATATATATAGTGTCCCTTTCATTTGGACTTTTCACTTTTGTATTCGTCATTTTTCTCTGCAACAGAAGGTTCTGTTCCAGTGTTGAGAGCTTTCAAAGTTTCTCTATTCTTCGTGTTATCTCTAGCTCCAGGTCGAGTTTTCATTCCTTTCTCTTAGGTTTTTCTTCTTTTTCTTCTTCTAGATTCTTTCATTTTCAATGGCAAGTATGGGTAAGAAGGCGAAGGTCTCAACTTCTCGAGATAGTCGATCGGAGAGTCCAGTCGATGATTCTTCTTCGGGTCTAGAGACGGAAGTCTCTTCCTTGTCCGGGCCCAATATCGAACGGCTCAAGAAATAGTACCGTATCCTGGAGCAACATCAATTTTCTGCTTCTGGTCTGCATGGTCGGGTGAACTCTCCTCCTCCGAGTCAGGTTGTTTTTATGTCGAGGACTTTCGGACCGATCTTCGATTTTCAATTTCAGAGTTTATCCAAAATCTTTTTGATTATTACCATCTTTGTCCTGCTCAGCTAGCTCCGAATTCTATCTGGTTGATTATTAGTTTTGCCCTGTTGTATCATCTTATCCTGACCAACCCTTGTCTTTCTCTTTTTCAAATTTCTTTATTCTTCGTCTTCATCCCAAGGCTAAGGGTTGGTGGTTTTTCAACATGAGAAAGGGTCTTTCTTTCATTTTCGATCTTCCATCATTCATTCTTGGATGGAAAAATCAATTTTCTTCGTTTCTTCTTCATCTCCTTGGGATTTTCTTCATGCTGGGGCAATCCGAGAATCGGCCCCAATAAGCATAATCGGATTGACACCATCGATTGGGAAGACTTTCTTCGACTAAATGATATGAAAGTTTTAGTGCAACGAAAATTGATGACAGAGCAGACTCTCTATGATACCGGACTTAGTTCGGTAATCTCTTTAGGTATAGTATACTTGGTCACTTTTTCTTTATTTGCTTCTAAATTTTGTACTGAACTTTATCTTTTGATTGCAGCTATGCAATCGACGGCACGTATTTAACTGCCGACATCCATCTTCATGCTGCTAAGAAGAGAGCAGTGACCGACGCTAGACCATCCCAACCGTCGAAAAGAAGTCAGGGTGACACTGAGTCGGTATCGGTAAGGAAGGCCGACATTCCATCGGTAACAGTTCCCAACAATGAGCCAGTTTTTACATTATCAGCTCCGACAATGCTTCTTTGCTGAAGTGCCGTCGGACGGAGTTGAGACGATAAGAGGTGAAGACGCCGCATCAGAACCATCAGCGGCACCATCTGTGGGGTTCGGGCTGAATCTACGGTCGAACTAGAACTATCTGCTGCTGTGTAAGCCATTCCGTAAGTAGCTTAGTCTTGGGCATAGTCGACCACCGATTTTATGGCAGTTTCAAGCAAACGACCACCGACTGTGGAGCAGAGAAAGGCACTGGCTACCTCAGTCGATAATGGGTCATCGATGGGTCTCCCTACTCTTTTCGATATCTGAATTCTTGTCGGTGAGTCGGCCTTGGCTAATTCGTCATTGGCCAGATGACTCATCAAAGCTGTACTTCTTTCGACTGATAGGGAGAACAGGAGAGATCAGACAGTGTTCGAAATATTTTTTTCATTTTATCTGACGATGCTTGGGTAAGTTAACGATATTTTCTCTCCCCTTCTTTTTTTGATCCGACTTGACTTGTCCTTTCTTTCAGTGGGCACAAGATATGTACGCTCTAGAGAGTAGATATCGAAAATCATCGAGCTTCGTCGGGTGTGGATGGATAAGATGGCGGTCGCCAATGTCAAGAAGCTGCTGCTGTCGAACAACTTCAGACAGCAGCTGAACGAGAGAAGATGCTCTAAGAAGAGATCTCCTGCGTGATGACCGAACTACAGTCCTCCAAAGCCGAACTAGAGTCAGCACAACAGAACATCACGTCTCTCGAATTTCAGATCAAAAGCAAGAAGCATTCCATCAGTCGGCTCTAGAGAGACAGATGCATAGAGGAGCTTGAAATAGAGCATGGAAGGCATCAGACCACCATGGAGAGGTTGGCACTGGCTGATGCAGAGTCGGCCTTCGCCAAGGAAGAAGTTGAGTCAGTGAGAGGTGCTCTAACTCTATTCATTGAGAATTTTAAAGATTCACAAGAATTCAAAGATAAAATTTTTGAGGACGGATTCGCCTCCTACTGCATCGGATATGAGATTGGCAGAGATGCAGTCAGAAAATTATATATGAATCTGGACCTGAGTAGCATCGTCCCCCTAGTTCGGAAGAAGAGGTTGCTGAGGAGACTACCATATTGAAGGAGATGCACCGACTGTACCAGAATCTGCTCCAACCACCGAAGTTGTATCAGAGCAAGGTGAAGAAGAAGCCAACTGGTGACCGGTGTAATACTTTTTTTTTGTAATCAGACTAAGTCCAATTTTGTAATTAGACCTTGGATCTAATTTTGTAATCTTTTTTCAATGACTGAAAAAAATTTTCAAGTATGGAATCTCTTTTTTACACTTGTAATGTCAATGTCATTGAACAATAATCGAATTTTCGATCATCTATCAGTGAATTGAATGTCGACCAATAGTCGTAGTAGAGTTTGTCCACTAGTTGGGTGTCAGCAGACTTAGCTTGTATACTTTAGGTATTTGATAAATGGTGATAAACTAAATATCCTTCGATTGACCGTAGTTAAGTCGGTGTATTTCTACTCGATCGAGATCGAGTCGGCATAATATTTCACTTAGCTAGAACTAAGTCAGCATGAGTAGTCATTCGACTTAAGTCGATTTTTATAATGAAAAATTGAGATATAGTCGGTAAGTCAGTTTTTACAGTAAAAAATCGAGATACATTCGATAAAAATTGATCGATTATTTATCGGTTTAATGTTATTTTGTAGATAACTTATAGTTGATTGAAGCTTTCATGATTCTGAATTCTAATATTTCATTCTGAACATCGTACATATGAATAACTTTATTGATAGTATATCTTCAAATTATCGACATTTCAAGTCCGAGAATAATCATTCCATCGAGAGTTTCTAGTCGATATGCACCCGATCGAAGTGTCTCGATTACTTTGTAAGGTTCTTTCCAGTTTGAAAATAATTTTTCTGATCTAGAGGCTTTGAAATTTTTGCTTTTTTTAAGACCAGATCTTCTGGATGAAAGATCTTTGGTTTGACTTTTACATTGTAATACCGGGCTATTCTTTGCCAATATACTGCTATCCAAACTTGAGCTTGCTGTCGGACTTTCGAAAGTAAGTCTAGATCGGCTCTTCGATATTCAGAATTGCTCAACTCATTATACTGTTCCACTCTTACTGATGGTAATTCGATCTCAAGTAGAATCATCGCCTCCATCCCATAGGCTCGGTTGAATGGCGATTCTCCTGTCGGTATGCGAAGAGTTGTCTGATATACCCATAAGATCGGATATAATTCTTCCACCCAAAGGCCTTTAGTATCATTCAGTCAGTCTTGAGACCATATAGGATTATTCAGTTTGTTACTTCCACTTCACCGTTGGATTGTGGATGGCCGACTGATGTGAGTTTGTGCGTAATATAAAATTTTACACAAAATTCTTAAAATTCTGATTGTCGAATTATCGACTATTGTCAGTGATAATGATGTATGGTAAACCGAATCTACATATGATTGATTTCTGAATGAAGTCTTCCATTTTACTTTCAGTGGTTTGTGCCAAGGGTTCAGCTTCTACCCATTTGGTGAAGTAATCAATGGCAACTACTATAAATTTTTTCTGACCGAATGTCGGAGAGAAAGGACTAAGTATGTCAATTTTTTATTATGTGAAGGGCCATGGTGCAACAAGTGATGTCAGCTGGCTGGCCAGTTGATGTTGTATGTTAGCATACTTCTGACATGGTTCACTTCTTCGGATGAGTTCAGCAGCATCTTTCTTCATAGTGGGCCAATAATATCCTTGTCGTAAAACTTTATAAGTCAAAGATTTGTCCCTCAAGTGATTTTCACAAATTTCTTCATGAACTTCTCGAAGTGTATAGTTGGCATCCGTTGGTCTCAAGCACTTTAGTAAGAGAAGAGAGAATGATATTTTATAAATTATCTATTCATCAAAATATATTGCGAGGCCATCCATCATAGTCATTTGGCTTCTGAAAGATTTACAGGTAGAGTTCTATCAGTCAAGTATTGGATGATCAGATCCATCCAGCTTGGCTCATCACTGATTTGTAGCACTTCTTCGACTTTATCAATGCTTGGTTGTTCAAGACATTCGATGAACGTCCAACCAAATAAGTTAAAAGAAGTAGTTGTGAGTCAAAAAAGTACATCAGCTCGAGCATTCTCTACTCTTGGAATGTGAGAGATCTCAAAATATTTCAAGATCAATGTAAAATCTTTCACTTTTTTAAGGTACTTCATCATAACAGGATCTCGAGCTTCAAACTCGTCCTGGACTTGCACAGTAATTAATTGTGAGTCGGTGAAGACCTTCAAATTGTTGATGTCAAGTTCTTTATCAATCTTCAAGCCTGCGAGGAGAGCTTCATACTCAGCTTAATTATTTGAAGCTTTAAAATTAAATCAAAGGGTATATTCGGTTACAATCTTTCAAAATTGATAAGGATAAGACCAGCTCCACTGCCTTATGCGTTGGATGCTCCATCAATATGTAGCACCCACATCGATGCTAAGTTGGCCTCAGAAGTTGCAATTTGCTTCGATTTGTCGTCGAGTTCATCATTAGGATTATTATCGGATATGGTGCATTCAGTGACAATGTCGGTTAAAACTTATACCTTCATAGATGGTCATGAGTGACATTGAATATCAAACTCACTAAGTTTATTACCTATTTTGCCATTTGACCTAAAATACTAGGTTGGTATAGAATTATCTTCAATGGCAGATCTATCAAGACGACTATAACATGTGCTTGAAAGTACGAACGAAGTCGCTGTGATGATATGATTAGAATGTAGTTCATCTTCTCCACTCTTGAATATCTTATTTTAGCATTATGAAGCACCTTGTTGGTGTAATAAATTGGCCATTGAATTTGATTTTTATCTTTCTGGATGAGTACCGAACTAACTGCTTCTGTTGAAGTCGTCAGATAGAGATACAAAGTTTCTCCCACCTTCAATTTTGTAAGTAATGGTGGAGATGCTAGATATCTTTTTAGATCTTCGAAGGATTATCGACACTCATCGGACCATAAAAATTTTTTGCTTGTCTCAAGGTTTTAAAGAAAGGTAAACATCTTTCTACCGACCTAGAGATGAATCGACTGAGTACGGCGATCTTTTTATTAAGTTGTTGTGTCTCTTTCTTAGAGCTTGGGTGCTTCATATTGATGATAGCTTTTATTTTCTCGCGATTAACTTCAATTCCTCATTGTGACATAAAAAATTCAAAAAATTTATTAGAAGTCACTCCGAATGCATACTTAGTCGGATTCAAGATGTCATCGAAGTGTGTCGAAGGCTTCTTTCAAGTTTCAAATATGATTAGAAGTTTGGGAGCTTTTCACTAGTGTATCATCAACGTAGACTTTCATGTTTCGTCTAATTTATACTTTGAATAATTTATTAATTAACCGTTGATAAGTGGCTCCAGCATTCTTTAAATCGAATGATATTACTTTATAGTAGTAGATGCCTTTGTCGGTTATGAAGGCAGTGTGTTCTTCATCTTCGGATGTCATCCGAATCTGATTATAGCCTACAAAGGCATCCACAAAGCTCAAAAATCGATGTTCCGAAGTCGCATCAACTAGTTGATCGATTTTTGGCAAGAAAAAACTGTCCTTTGGATAGGCTTTGTTAAATTTATGTAGCCGATGCAGATTCTCTATTTTTCATTGACTTTTCTCACTATCACTACATTGGCGAGTCAATCAGGATAATTAGCTTCTCTGATGAAGCCAACCGCAAGGAGCTTATTGACTTCTTCGTCGATGACCTTTTACCTTCAGGAACAAAAGATCTTTCTTTTGTCTCACCGATCTAACTTTAGGATCAATATTTAGCCGGTGGGTTATTACTTTCAAAAAAATTTTTGGCATATCAGTCACCGACCAAGTAAAAATGTCAGCATTTGCTCTTAGTAGATTCACCAGTTGTTGCCTCTCTGGATCAGACAATTGCGATCTAATTTAGATTGTCTTCTTAGGATCTTCTTCTTTTAATGGAATAGAAACCAGTTACTCAGCTGGTTCACCCCTTTCTTCATTTTCTCGTTGGTTTGATTTATCAATGGACAAAGAGTCTTCAGATTAATTATTCTTTGTAGAGATCATGAAACAACATCGAGCAAATTATTGATCTCCACGTATTTCTTCGACTCCATTTCTTATTGGAAATCGAACCAATAAATAGTATGTTGAAACTACTGCTCTCAGGACATTAAGTCCAGGTTGTCCAAATATGACGTTGTAGGTCGATGGAACTCGGACGACTGTAAATGTTAGGAGAATAGTACTATATTGTGGATCTATTTTCGCGATTAGTGAGAGAGTAATTTTTTTTTCACGGTAACTGCATCTCCAGTAAAACCGACTAATGGCGTCGATATTCTTCTGAGTCGGTCAGTCAGTAGTCGTATTCGAAAGAAAGTCGAGTAAAAGAGAACATCAATTGAGCTTCCATTATCGACTAGAATTCTTTTTACATCATAGTTTACTATCATCGTCAAAACGACGATAGCATCATCATGAAAATTTGTATTTCTCTAACATCATCTTCTGAAAAAAAATTACATTGTCAAGTCATCGTTTCTTTGCCTACTCTTCTTCAAAAGTTGCCCCCCAGTTCTTCGATCATCCAGAGATCATATTGATCACTCCCGTCGTTGATCGATTGTTGATCATTTTCTCAGCTTATGGCTAAGACTGTTAGTCGGTGGGAGGTTGAGTCAGATGATCTTATCGAAATTTTTCAAGGTAGGCACGTCGGATCAAGGCCTCTATTTCATCTCTAAGTTGAATACACTGTTCGATATCGTGATCATAATCACGATGAAATCGATAGTACTTCTTCTTGTCACGACTCTTTGGTGGTGCTTTCATCAGTGGGGGATATCGAAGATACTTTTCTCCTTCGATCTCCATTAAGATCTGCGCACAAAGAGCAGAAAGAGGAGTATAGAAGTCATACCTGTTGTCAAAATTGTTTAGTTTTGGACTCCGTCGATGGGGTGAAGCTCATTTATTGGTCATTGACCAACTTGATTTGATCAGAGCTTCACTTTTTTTTGTTTCTTTTTCTGACCTTTTCTTTCTGTCTGGCACTGATCAGAAAACTCTTTATCTGCACGAATATACTTGTATGCGCACTCCAAGAGTTCAGCATAGATCCAGAAGAGAGTCTTATCCAGAGAATAAGTAAATTTGGATCCCCTCAGATCTCGTTTCATGATCGATATGGTCATATCTTCATTGAGGTCCCTGACTTCAAGTGTGACCGCATTGAAGCGAGCCACAAAATCCTTAATGTCTTTGTCTCGTCTTGCTTAAAGGAGAAGAGACTATCTAATATCCATAACATCTTTGGCTAGTGCTGAAATGGACCACGAAAGAATGCTCGAGCTGTTCGAAAAAATTTATGCTCTCCGATTGCAGCTCAGAATACCATGCTCGAGCAGCCTTCCGAATAGTTGCCAAGAAACCAATACATAGGAGGGCGTCGGTTGCCCCTTAGATCATCATGAGAGCCTTATAACTCTTTAAATGATCAATTGGGTCAGTGAGCCATCGTATGGCTCTATCTACGGCATCTTGAACTGAGACGGGATCAGCTCGTTCAAGACACGCTGAGAGAGAGGTTGGGTAGTGTGGAAGTCATGGTCGTTGTAGGATTTTCGATCTTCCACATGAAGTCGGGCAAGTTGACGGTCGATCTCGTTGAACTTATGCTCGTAGTCGTCGAGCTATCGTTGCTGAGATAATCTGAGGGTAGAATTCCCTGAAGAATTTGAGGATGGGGAAGGAAAAGGTGCACACGGCTTTTTTTCCTTCTTGATGCTATATACATAAGAAGAAGAAGGAGATCGTCGTGAAGGATGAGTGGCATGATGAAAATATCGAGAACGCGGTTGCTTGACTCGATGAGAGTGCCAAGACAGTCGTCATTCTGGAGATGAAGAAGATGAGCGCCGTGGAGGATGGCGGCTGTGCCTGGATGGCACTGAGTGAGCTATCGGCTCCTCCGCCGCCGGTTGCTACTGTTGTTGTATCTGTTATTATTGGAGACTATGGACTGTCTCCGTCAACACTTTCATTTGCTGTATTAGAGCAGTAATTTGTGCGTCCATAGTGATTACAGGACGCAAGGAGCTAGACTCTGCCATTGGAGGTGGGGAGGAAGATCTTTCCGACGGAAAGATTGCCTCGCAGATTTTGTAGAATTATTTTAAGCTCTGATCTTTGCCATTATTGCTTGTATCATTTCTCTTCCTGGCGCACCAATCTGTTGCAGCCAATTCTCTGTTATGCCTGTTGCCGGTGAAGAGCATCTACAAAATGAAGTCCACACTGACCGAAATTGTATCCGGCAAGGACCCTCCGATGCTTAAGTCAGTGGGGAGTGGTGAACAAAAGATGAATATTTAAAGAGGCAGAGTTTCAGCTCTCAAGAGATCTCACCAAATGCTGTTCATTTACCTCCTTTTATAGACGAGTAGTTGGTAACCGTCCGTAATGGCTAGACATGTGGGTCCCACTTATTCCAGCATTATATGATCGTGGGATGGATGGTTATATCCACCACTGATCATGTTTTGGTCATTATGCGCTGGCAATTTCTAGTAAGCCGACTATATGTCGGTAATCAAAATATGTCAACCGTATGTAGGTAGTTGTGGAAGTTTGAAGGAGCATCGACCGATAATTCTGATATACCGACGGTCATTAGTCTAAAATCAGTCGAGTCACCATAGTTGAAATTTGTCAAATTTGAGGATAGTCTATGATCAGTTGGCCAACTGATTGATAGTTGATAGATCATGCTTATCAGACTGATCGAAAGTTGGAATCAGAGAGTCAGCTGAATCGCTCCAACAGATTAATATATAATTGACCATGAACGAAGAGGACAAGGCTATTGTGGACTACTTATGTAAGAAAAATGCTTTGCAGGGTAGAATAGGCATTAGGGCCAGTAAGTTTCAAGGCACCGTTCGGATTGGGTTGGGTTTCTCGAAATTAAAAAAATTATATTAAAGATATTAATTATTTGATATTGAGTATAAATTAATCCTGTTTTCTATTTGGATAAAAATGCTGTTACAATGATTGTAGTTGTACTTATTTTGTGTTTGAATACTGACTAGGGATAACAAATAATGTCCGAATGTTATTCGGAGATAACTAGATAAAAATGATAATTTTGTGGAAGTGGATAAGTTCGCCCTTCAAATCCCTATTATTTTATAATATAATATATTATATACTATAATAATATGATAATGATGCTATGTAATATATAATATATTAGAATATTGTATCACGATACTATATTATACATTTTACTAAATATTATGATATAATATTAAGATATTATGTAGTATAATATCGCAAAATAAGATTATAACATTATCTAATAATATATAATATTATTTTATAATAATATTTAATATTACATGATATTATATTATTACAGTATCATGACATAATATTAAATGTCATGCTTATTAAGTTCCGCCAAATGGCCAAAGCCATGTTACCCCCCTTCCAAATGGTGCTTAAATAATTTGATGGCCACTGGTTAGCGACGGCAATAACTATAGCAGAAGCTTGAGCCGATTAAACGCGAGAAGCTTAGATGGCCCCCTATAGTAGGTGGACCGTAATAGCGGACCTCAAAATATTGGGTGGGCCATCATTTTGAATCGTATGGTAGGCCCAATCGAATCAAGATCTTGCTTATTCTTACGTCAGCTGGATGTTGGGAAATTCTTTGTGCATCATGGGCAATGCAGAAAATCCAATGTGAAGTACACCGTCTTGTCCGATTGATCTACGTAATTATCTCTTTCTAATGCATATTTAATATCTGTGATTTTATTTTTTCGTTTAAAATTTTGAATGATAAAATATTTCTATTCTTTGAAAAAATTATGACATTTTATGTCTAAATTATGACATCCTGCATCTAGAAAGTCATAATTTTTTTTCACAGAATGTCATAATGTAACGCAGAATGTCATAATATACACAGGATGTCATAATTTTTTCACAAAATAGGGATTTCTTCGTCATTCAAAATTTTCAAATGAAAAGTAAACCTGTAGATGTTAAATGCATATTGAAAAATAGTTGGATAAAAATGTCCCTTTGATATTCTGAACCATATTATGATATCCTGCATGAAGAAAATCATAATTTGATGTAGAATGCGATATTATGCATAGGATGTCATAATTTTCTGAGCTATATTATAACATTCTGCGTGTAGGAAATCATAATATATCACAAGATGCCATAATTTTTCCAAATGACAGAGATATTTTCGTTATACAAAATTTTTAACGAAAAAAGAAACTATAGGTATGAAATGCGCATTGAAAAATAATGATTATTTGGATCAATCACATAAAGTGGTACACTCCACGTCAGATTTTCTACACCGCTTGCGGTGCCCAAAGAATTTCTCATCAGAAGTTATGCAATACTCCTTAGACCATTAGTTCATGTCATGGGTGAGACAAGCCCAGCAGCCAGTAGATCAAGGCAATCCAGGAGAATTCCAAACTAAGTGTAGTTCAGTCAAGATTTAGTAATGTTGGGGAAATATAGCAATAAGTTCAAATAAACATTCTAGCCCTGCAAGGGTACAAAAGTTGGAGTATGCCTACAGATTAACAAGTGAGGGTGCGTGGATGGTTGTTGACATGGCATGCCAATAGGCCACAAATGGGCTGATGATGCGCAAAATGCTCATAGGGTTCGCCCCAATCAGCCCAACCAAACACAACATTTGATGTCTTGCTTGACCCAATTTGCATCCCTAATGTTGAGTATTGTTTGTTAAAATCTCTGTATGTGTTTGTGTGTGTACAAATGTTAAGTTCCGCTTCGACATTCATAATGAGATATTCGAGAATCATGGATACCTGCACAGAATTTATCTAGTTTACCCTCTTGTCCGGTATTTGTATTGAAGACTAGATGTAGATGAGTACATTGCTCACACTTGATTGTCCATGAACCCTCAAACAAGCAGCCTAGGTAATCATGGAGACCCAATAGTACTAGGAAGTCATCTT
The DNA here is from genome assembly GCA_000441515.1 of Elaeis oleifera. NCBI lineage: Eukaryota > Viridiplantae > Streptophyta > Magnoliopsida > Arecales > Arecaceae > Elaeis > Elaeis oleifera. The sequence continues at coordinate 311,832 of KE504751.1, read as the reverse complement.
ACTTCGAACGCATATGCTTAGGATGTAGCCGAAGGCTCTTAGCAAAGAGGCATTTCAAGAATAAACTACTGTTGATCCATTTACTCCACATAACATCCAACCCCATTGAATCATGGTAGTGTAGAAGCAGGTACCAAATTTGTCGTAACATCTAAAAATGGAAGATTGGAGGCCATATAACAGGACAATGGCACGGGTAAAGTACTGGAGGCATTCTTACTTGAAAAAAAAAAAAAAGTAACTGGATGCATTAGGGCAGACCTCTTGATTAGTGATCATTGTACCGTCACATATGCGATTGCAAAAAGTTATACATGTGATTCTTATCCTATTGATTAATATAATTTTAAATTAATTTTTTACCAAGAGAGATATATTTGGGCACTATTAAATTAGTTCTCAGAACAATCCAAGTCAATGATAAATTTGGTTACAAATCCCTGTGTATATGCTCACTGATTATATCATGCACAGGTCCGACCTGAGATATTTTTTCTAGGAAGTCATTGGCCGTCCTTTCCCATCAACATCTTGCAAATCTTTTCATGTCATTGTCTTGTGAAATGTATTGATAGGCTATCCCGGTCTTCTCAATTTAAAAAGAAAGTAGAAACAAGAAAAAAAGAAGAGAAGAAAACCTGACACGCAATGAAAAGCTGCCTCCTTATTAAAGTCATACCGCATCAAGACCTGCATAACACGTGGATCTGCAATCTCGTTGCAGTGCAGTTCACGCAATTTTTCTCGGCAATTTTTGCTGATAAATATTGTATCAAGAGTGAATTATGTCGATATATTCACACGTGCAGTCCAATTATGTAATGCAAAAGTTAAACGGCTGCTACTAATAAGAAACGAAGAATGGCTTGCTAAGTTACGGAAAATTATTGTCTATACTAATATGATCGTGCGTGCAGTTAATTGCAGCAGCTAGTTTTTATAGGCTCTATTCATCAAGTATATATCTGAACACACCATTATATGTATGAATCAATGATTATGATTAGTTGTATTTATAGCTATTTTAATGCACATAGTATCGGCAATAATATCCCAAGCCATGGACTACTTGACATTATAATGAGATTAAAAGCTGCATTTGCTATTCAACTTTTTATTAGGCTTATTAAGAATAAATAATAATATTAAAATAGTCATTTTTAAAAACTTGTTTAGCTGATTTGCTTTTGTTTTTAAAAAAAGGTTGGATAACCCAATAACATGGAAATACATAATAGCTCAGCAAGTTAGGCTTGTCCCATAAATATAACCTAAGCTTACAATAGGACTTGACTAGCCGAAATGGACTTATTTGGTCACTTTGGATCAAGAAACCCAACAAGCCTTGCCATAAGGAGCCTATCACACTCCAAATTCAATATCCGAATCAGCCACATGACGGCCACATACTCGTTAGAATGAGGTTCTAAAAATTATGCAAGATTTTAAAATTTATTACAATCTCAAGATTCTATGAGTACTGTTGATCTCAATTCATAACAATATTCCACATTAACAAATATCAACTTTATACAATTTATAAAACTCAGTCATCTAACTATACATTATTGATGATGTTCTATCTAATTAGTCTTTTTAAATTGAAATCCCAACTTTAGCCAAGTACAAGCATCCGGTAACTCTGAAAAAAAAAGAGATGGATTGTGAGCTTTAGAATCTAATAAAATTCCCACACATTCATACTAATATAAGAATATAATATGAAATAACAGGTAACAGGATCAAAAGAGAACATAAGCCGCAAGACCTCATGTTAAGTATCTAATATAACCCAATATCAATGTATACAAAATATATATCATATACCATTAAATATCCATCTTTTTCAAAACTAATATACCACATATATATCATTAAGTAAACTCTTTTATTTAATTGTAATTTCATATCTTATCATCCATATTTTATTAATATAATCCAGATCAATCAACAATTATCTTTAGGATTCTGGACTAATCATGATTATGCTCCAGTCCATGACCAGTAAACTCAAGTATCACATTTCTGCTTGTGACGAGGCTATTCTCAATTTAATGTAGCTAGTCCAATTATCATTTTCTCGATCATCAATTTATTAATCTCAATTATGCCAAAAAAATATTGTACATATTATATTCTTTAAAATTTCAATAGTCGATACATAATCCAAACCATTAGCAAAGCCATCAATCAAAGTATGTAATATATAATAAAGTATAAGTAGTTATATCGACAATTATATATCCATCAAGATTAGTTACGAGAAATCAAAATCATGCAATATATAAGTAAATATATATACAGATATTTGTGTCCAAAAATCTTTATTTTATTGGTAATTGAGTCAAATACAATAATCGATGAACTTCTCGATCTACGAACTCGAAAATAAGATATTCTATTCGATATCTTCTTATGCAAATAGTTGTACTTCTACATTCTCACGATCAACATAAAATTATAGATGATCATAAATAATATGAAAAATGACCATAATACTGTTGGTCCAAAATTTCTCTTAGGATCACCAATTGTTTGTGTTACCTAAGTACCTGGATCCTCCATTGGTCCATAAGATTTCTAGAAAGAGAAATACATAAAGAAAGAGAGAGAAATTAATGGAAACAGAAAATGGAGAGAGAAACTAAGAAAAGTAAGTGAAGAGAGGAAAGGAGAGAGAAGAGAGAGAAGTTTCT
>KE504751.1:294761-309116 GCA_000441515.1 Elaeis oleifera | reverse complement strand
TTCTTTTTCTCCACTCTCTTTCTCTCTCTCTTTCTCCTTTTCATCTTTCTTCTTTATGGGAAAATCGGGGAAAGAAAAGCTAGGGCCAACCATCTTCATGGTTGCGACCCTCAATGACAATAACTCCCAATAGCTCTAGTGGGGTGGTTCCAACCCTCAGCAACCAGAGCAAGGCCACATCCGATGGTGGCCTTTCTAATGGAAGAAAAGAAGAAGAATAAAATAGAAAAAAACTCGGTCTCCTATAAAATCTGACAGTCGATGGCTCAATCCAACTATCAAGAATTTTCGAAGGTTAACAAAAGGAAAGAGAAGAAACTCTAGAGGTTCTTACCTCATATCCAGCAAGAAATCGACAGTGCCGAGAAGAGCTCGACAAAATTCAAGAGAAATTGAATGACCTCGCTGGCAATTGATCGAGATTTGAGTGAGATGTACTCAAGAGAAGAGAGGAGGGCCTTTTATAGGTTATGTCTTAGGACTTTTATTGGAGTCCGATCGCCCTAGGATCTTTTTATTGTCAGACTCTGGAAAGGAGGTGGTGGACTCCCATCATGAGTTCTTTTCCATCTCACGTGCCCAGCATGCGAGGTTCTGAAAATATTTTTTCCTGCTTTAAGATTTGTGTGAAAAAAATTTGGATCCTTATAAGGTCGGAGTCAGAATTATTGTTCTTTTGAACATGTTCCCTCTAAATTGTGCTTGACTTTGAAACCTTTGCCATCCTTTGTGAAAAAACTGCTAGCACATGGTGGATCAAATCTGAGACTATATATGGTCCTATGCTTTGATCTAGAACCTATACAAATCCGTAATCAACCACAATCTTTTGTGGAGCAGCTTGTGTACTCTAGAGTGATGTGCATTTGTAGATGGCCGCCATCAGAAGATGGATGATCATCAAAAAGTGCACACCATATATAATATGATATGTGCTCATAGATTGTTTGTTTGATGGCTATTCATCTCTAAATGGCACCTATCTATGGCTACACGACACTCTCAAATATTACATGCATACAGCATACTCTAGAGGATCCATGTTCATCCACAATTATTGAGGTAAGGCCAGGGCTAGACTTAGCCAAGTTCAGGCCAACCAACCCACAAAAGTCCCATATCGCTCATCTTAGACAATAGGCTAACTTACGCAAGTGAACGGAAGATGACGAAGACTAGTTCTTGTTTAAATTCTTATCAGCTGACCGCCTCTTGCAACATCATCCCTACGAAGTTCACGTTAAACCACCCACCGAAACCTTTATGACTAAGGAAGTTTCATACCATGAAAAACTCTGCCACAAACGTTAAGGAATCAAAGCACTTGGGGTGCTTGGTTGACCCCAAGTCATGTAGGTTTCGTGGTTCAAATCAAAGATTTAAGCAGTATGAATCGATTGAATCAAGAGGTGTAGACACAAATGAAACCAAAAGGTCAAACTCTCCATGAGAACAAAATTTTCATGCTCCTTCCCCTCGTCTTCCTTGCTCCTTCCTGCTTTGAACCGTTGCTTTCAACCAAGGCGGAGACGAAGTTGCACGCTCCTTTCTCGCTGCCCGAAATGCCATCAGTATGCAAGCTGCGGAATCACAGTTGATGAACACGGGATCAAGGACATTCTTGTAATTTGGATGTGAAAGTCCACTGACGACTCTGACCGTCAATTCTCAGTCAAACTTCCACCTTCCACCAAAATCGCTTGACGAACACTTCAACGATCAGTCTCGTATCCATCCAAAAAAATCAAATAATAAAATATCCAAAAGTTAACAAGACAGATATATTAAAAAAAATTATCCAAAAATTTCATAATATACCTCTAGCATGATTGGCTATAAATTTATCATCCAGTTTATAATATTATTAACTTTTCGATAAATACGTGGTTTTTCATCAATAATGATGTAAAGAAAAAAAAGATATTGGGATCAAACAAAATGTATATTTGATAGCCATCAAGCAATAAGTATGGTAGTATCTAATGAGAGTCAAGTCTTTCTGTATAATTAAATTTCTAGTATGTAATTTCTAACTAATATCTACGTTGACCATAAAATACAAAAGTTGACTCATCACGATTCGCGAGGAGGTAGGTTAGTTTGTAGTTTCCTACGAGCCTCTGGACATCCAAGTCCGCATGGTGGCTTGCGCCAGACTGATAAAATATTTCGTGCCGACATACCAGGATCATAAAGTAAATTGTTTTATACAATTGTTGAGAAAATTGTTAGCATAAAGGCTCGAAACAGTATGATTTGTATTTTGATAATCGAGTCCGGAGATAGGATGACTACTTTGCAGTCTTGTAAAATTTTTTGTATCTCAATTTATTGGACTGCTCTCATACAAAATAATATAATTTTTATTACTAAAAAATTAATAATGAGATCCAAATTCATTACGGAGGGCCACAAATTTTGAGATGTCAAAATTTTAGGTAAAATTAATATCTATATTTTTTTTATAAGATATATCTAGAGAGTTAGATGCAAATAATCCATACCTTTGCCTAGAGTTTAGATGGATAAACTCTGATTCTGTAATAAAAGAACGTACTTAAACTCTTGAAATAATTAAAGAAGCGAATTATTTCAGAATCCATACAGTCGTCCCTACAAATCAGCAAGGTGTTGAACGTGGCAGATCATATATACCTTTGGAGGACCAAGTTATCTCTTTAGTCATTCATTGTCAATTAGTGGGCCGTCATGTACAGTAGTTGGCAGGTGTATAATTGGACTCTTCAGCTGATATTTATGGAAAGTGAAAAGGATCTGTACAGTCCGCCAGATTTTTTCCTCGAAAAACGAACGCAGTTTCAATGAAAAGTAGCATCTGAGGGTGAGTTTCAAGGTCACATCTTGATTTCGAGGTCATAATTTAAATAGAAATTATTTTTTCCTAAAGTAATATTGAGTATCTCTGGTCCTCTTTGCAGCCGCATATCTCTGAACCTTCTCAGACCCTGACGAAATCCTTGTGTGTTTGATTAACCATCTTTATTTTTAAATAAATCACCATCAATTTGCTCAGCAAGGACATTTTTTTGCTGTTACTCATGTAGTGGGTATGGACCGTATGGTTAGGTGGTCCCACGAAAGTACCTGTTGGAACGCATTTGCATTTTAATGTGCAGGACAATAACTCAGCCATGGTTTAAAGTGCGGATGCTCTGTGATACACGGCAGCGTGCAATGCATCAAAAGCATCGTCCATCACACGATGGCTGCTCCCATAGACATAAGAACCGTGTGATACATGCCGCATTGGCCACGTGCGGCCGTCCGTCATGTGATGGACGGTGCACGTTGTCATGGTATCAAACATCCAATAATATTATATAAGTAATTAAATCAAAGACGCGAAGGAAGCTGATTGACTTCCTCCACTATAAATACCCATCAACCCAAGCAAACAAACCACCATCTCTCCCAAACAACACCATCCTCCTCCTCATTATATTACTCTTACTCTCCTTGCTGCCAACACCAATGGAATCACCATCCCTGGTCGTATCTCTAGCAGCCATACTAGTATCCATCCTCTTCCTCCTCAGATCCCTTTTCGGTCGCCGCCGCCGTAAGTTAAACCTCCCCCCGGCCCAAAGCCATGGCCCATCATCGGAAACCTCAACCTCATCAGCTCCCTCCCCCACCGTTCCCTCCACGCCCTTTCGCAAAGTACGGCCCCTCATGCATCTTTACTTCGGATCCTTCCGGTCATCGTCGCCGCCTCCATCGACGTGGCCAAACTCGTCCTCAAAACCCATGATGTCACCTTCTGCGGCCGGCCCAAGACCGCCGCCGGCAAGTACACCACCTACAACTACTGCAACATCACTTGGTCCCAATACGGCCCATACTGGCGCCAGGCTCGCAAGATGTGCATCATGGAGCTCTTCAGTGCGAAGAGGCTGGACTCTTATGAGTACATAAGAGTGGAGGAGGTCAAGAACCTCCTCCGGGACCTCTTTAATTCCGCCGGGAGGTCCGTTAACCTCAAAGACCACCTCTCGAACGTTAGTCTCAATGTCATAAGCCGAATGGTGCTGGGAAAGAAGTATTGGTCAAGTCCGAGGGGCGATCGTGTCGCCTGAGGAGTTCAAGGCGATGCTCGACGAGCTCTTCTTGCTGAACGGTGTCATGAACATCGGAGACTCGATACCATGGCTGGGTTCTTGGACTTGCAAGGGTACATCAAGAGGATGAAGAAGTTGGGTAAGAAGTTCGATAGGTTCCTCGAGCATGTGCTCGACGAGCACAACGAGAGGCGGCGAAGGGAGGGGGAGAATTTCGTGGCCATGGACATGGTTGATGTTCTTCTGCAGCTCGCCGACGATCCCAGTTTGGAGGTCAAGCTTGAGAGGCATGGCGTCAAGGCCTTCACTCAGGTGCGTTTCTCTTCGTAAGTGCTGCTTGGGGTAATTAATTAAATATGATAGGTCGATAATTAATTTTACTAAGTTGACATGGTCACGTGACTCCAAACATGTGGGTCAAGTGACACCGGGGCTTGTTTGGAACATGTTGAAACAAGATACAGATCCCTCAAACCACAAGGTTGATGTGACGGAGAAATCATATTCTACACCACATACACCATATGAAGGTGGGCCACATCAATCACAGCCATCCATCCCAATAATGATGCACCTAGATAAGCACTTATGGATGATGTCCACAGAAATAAGTAGCTGTGATTAGTGTGGTACACCACCACATGCACCATATGGCATAGGATATAATTTCTCCATGCGACGCATGGCCGGAATGGACCATATGGCCATCTGTTTCTGCGATGGTGCATCGACTTACGGAAGTGTTTTAGACGACTCTGAAGTATATTTGACAGCGGGCCTTCCCTTTCGGCCTCTAGCTAGGGTGATTTATGGGTCCCACAAATGATCCTATTCTTGGTGAACCTGATTGAGGGAGAGCCCCATCTTATAGGTGGCATAAAGTATAGGCCACATATCCAGGCACCAACCGGCATTAAGGGTGTCATCTTACCCGCCAATTAAGGCCTAAAATGCCAGTGACAAGTTGCATATGTGCACCCACTTGACAACCGACCTATCACATCAAGAAGCAGTCAAGATATTTCACAAACCAAGCTCTAATCCTAGCTAAAATGACACGTCTCCCTGAGACGGAGATCACCATCATATGTGGCAATTTGTTATTGGTGAGATCTACGGATAGGTGGGTCTGGGGATTGAGCCAATTAGCAGGATAGTATGGGGATTAGAGAACTCGTAGCGTATTTTTCTCTATTCCTTATCCAGCTAGAGAGGTATGTGAATACCCCTTAATCTATGCAATGAGCTTCTGGCTTCCAAGAACATCCACGGTACTCGTGACGAGTGTATCCTAGACGGCGAAAGTGCCAGGCACATACGGCCAATGCTTAGCAAAAAACCCATCCACTAACATGTAAAGTCCACAACTCCACATCAAAGAATTGATACAAACTACTTCGGATGTAACAGCCTTTTTGTCACATTGCACTCCTAGTTCAAAAGCAACCACGGCCACAACTTAATATTATGCAACATAGTATTAAAAAAAAAAGGGTGTTGACCCAGATGACCACAGACCAGTGGATGACTATGAAGGTAATGTGGCCAACATTTAGACCGGAATAAAACCAGACCGGTCCAATTGAGCTCCCAAGATTAATTTGCTAAGGCCTAACACAAGTTCCTCGCTCCTATGGTCCAGGACTTGATCGCCGGTGGCACAGAGAGCTCCGCCGTGACCGTGGAATGGGCCATCTCTGAACTCCTGAAACGACCGGAAATCTTCAAGAAGGCCACCGAGGAGCTCGACCGGGTCATCGGAAGGGAGCGGTGGGTCGAGGAGAAGGAAGTCCACAATCTCCCCTACATCGAGGCTATAGTGAAGGAGACCATGAGGATGCACCCGGTGGCTCCCATGCTCGTTCCCCGGATGTCCCGTGAAGACTGCAACATCGCCGGCTACGACATCACGGCTGGGACCCGTGTTTTGGTCAACGTGTGGACCATCGGGAGGGACCCGACGATATGGGATTCACCGGAGGAGTTCCGGCCGGAGCGGTTCATCGGGAGCAACATTGATGTGAAGGGGCAGGACTTCGAGCTTTTGCCTTTGGATCCGGGAGGCGGATGTGCCCTGGGTACAGCCTTGGGCTCAAGGTGATCCAGGTGAGCCTGGCCAACCTTCTGCATGGTTTTGCTTGGAGGCTGCCGGACGGCATGAAGGTGGAGGACCTGAGCATGGAGGAGATCTTCGGGTTGTCGACCCCAAGGAAGGTGCCACTTGAAGTAGTTGTCCAACCGAAGCTCCCGCTCATCTCTATGGTGTGTGATCTTGGGGTCTCCCAGAATGGATGTTCAACATAGAAATAAAGGTATCTGATGCATGTTACAAGTAGAATAAAGGTGTCTGGGGTTGATGGTGTAGTCTCGTGTCATGAGTGAGAGTGCCGAGGAGCCTATATGTTTTTTGTGTAACGCAGTGATGTTTGCTGATGGAAAGAAAGTTTGTTACCTAAAAATGAGATATTACTCAATCTAACTGTTTCCCCTTTCTTCCTTCTCGTGTGACCCGGCATGACTCACAAGCCTTCTCTTTGTTCAACAATGAAGGCTGAACAGAATTATATATGGTCTACATTTACGTGGGCTGCATGTTGTACTTTGGGAACACGTAAAAGTGGAGGAGAGAGTTATTCCTGTTGGGATGGTCATTCTAAATCTTACTTTCTTTAATTGGCCCTCGATGTGTCTCTTTTTTTCTTTTTTCCGATGGAAATGGAAGTAGTCTAAGACTACCACCCGTCTTTTAATATTGTAATAGCTCTGTGTCTCAAGAGTATTTTGGTCCGTATAGCCAAAGGGTACCGGTAGAAAAAAAAGAGACCACAGAGAGACCATTATTCCAGGAGAAAAAAAGGCAATTAGGAAATATGGATTAGTTTGCAAGTTATGGCTATGTGGTAGTTTTTGCTTAATTAGTGAGTAAAAAATTGCTATATGTATAGATCCTATGAGATGGTGATGTTGCTTTTTTTTTTTTTGTTTGTTGTTGTTGTTTATTTTTTTTAAAAAAAGAATAGTATAAATATTTAGTAATATCATTCAAAAGTTCTTCCATGAGAAAAATAAGACCAAATAATAAATATATCAAAATATTTAATTTATAAAAATATATTTTGAAAAGCAGAAGCGATGCCAAACATGCTGATTTTGAGATTTTTTTAATAACATATATGCTATTGTATGTGACATCAGGTGTAATGTTTTATATTTATATGCTCCAAAATTAAGCATCATTGCTATGATATTAACCAGCAGTGAATATGTGTAGCGTAATATCTAGCCAAAATTTGCATTAAGACAACACGTGAACTCATGTCTCCCTATTTGCATTATTGGTCTACTCGTTTGATAATTTGTCAATCAAAACAAATAGATGAAACATCCACACAAAAGCTTCCTAGCACCACACTACAAACACTCCCTATTTGTTTGGGCTATATCTTTTGTGTGAAAGAATGATTTTTTTTTTATTTTATTTTTATGATATGCAAATAGATGATCAAGAAAGATTACAAAATACTTTGAAATCTATGCAAGGCATGATCCAATAATTGATATTGTGAAAAATATTAATTATTCATTTACATAAAAGATACCACCAAAACCTGCCTGCTAGCTAATGAACCACTGGTTGACGGTCGGTGGATTGGTACCATTATGGATGGTATATTAGATAATTTAGAGAATCTATCTTATGCAATTCTTTGACTTAAATCTTTTCCAAAGTCTTTTAATTATTTTTTTCCTTCCCAATTTGATTTGGAAGATCATATGGGACGTTTCAAATACTGACACATCCAGTTGGCAACTCAAGATTTGTCTAATACGTACATGTCACCTATACGCCAGCATCACTTCCCTTACGGATTATCATATCGACAAGGAAGAGGGGTGTGTTTTAGTTGAGAAACATATCTGAGGTCTAGTTCTTCAAGAACTGTATCGCGCAAAACAAAATAATATAATATAATTGGGCTCAAGAACTAAACATTTAAATTTAATCTCAACACGGGTCAAGATCTTTTAAGTTCAACTTCCTGCAGTTCTTAACAGATGGCATAAGAGCCATGGCTCCAACCTAACAAGTGGATTGATCAGTTACGCTACTTTTTCTTTTTTTGGTAAGGGATGAGTTATGCCACTTGATAGTGTTGGAAAGTGCAGCACGGCACAAAGGTGGAAATGCGACAACCAAAAATAATCAGGAGATTGTCGAAACATATTCGATGAAGACCCTTTAATATTTAAATCTGGTAGAATTTCTAAAAAAATAAAGAAAGAAAATTTGGTAACATAGTGTGAAAGTTTTCTTTATTGTTCCTTAGGTCTCCTTATGCCTAATATTTATAGAGGTGTGAATGTGAATTTGCATTATTGAGGCCATGAGATGCATGAACGAGCAGTCAAGCTCTTTCCTTACCTATCGATTGGAGTGGTGACAATATTTTTTTCAGATATATTATGATTTGAACATCCTTTTATCTATTGGTCGGTTACCGTATTTCTTTTGAGTGGATTGAAATCGCATCTAGCTGTGAATAATTATTGATTATTCAAAGGTTTGATTGGTAGTTGCTTTTGTTAGATATGTGTTGCTGTTTAACTTGATGGGCTGGGCTGTTAGGCAAGATTTTTTGAATGGTGAATACAAATCATATTAATTAACCATGCACCGCCTTGCAAGACATATCAATCATAATAACCAGTGGTCATCACATGTGGGCAATTGCACAAAATAATGTTCATCAATCACGTTCGCTAGTGGTGGACTTCTACCACGTTTCACCATCATGTAATTTTCAACGTAAAAGATATTTTAATTGAAAACATATTTTAAATACTTTTCCTAGGACTGAAATCACACTCTCGCTAGCATATGGATCCTAATCAAATAAATAAATAATAAGAATTGTTGCATGTATACCCTTCGAATAATTTAAATTTACGTAAATATCCTCTTAAACTTTATATTTGTATATATACCCTCAGAAAATTCTATTTTTGCATAACTACCCTCCACGTAACGGCCATCCCAACACCGTTAGCTAAAAATATTTTCTGTAAATTTAAATTAATAAAAAGTGAAATTATATTTTATCCCTAAACTAGTTAATGGGTTAATTGGTAGACCGAAGCCACCCAATCCTTTTCTTTCTCTTCTCCCGTATCCGGCTCCCGTTCCTCTCGTTGGTGCCTTAAATCCTGTGAAAGCCTAATCCCACTCCATCGTTGTTCGTAATCATCGATACGCTTTCGCTAGAGATCATCGTCAGAGATCACATCGTCGGAAATCCCCTCCATGCTGGACTCCTACTCCCTCCACCGCCGCTCCCGTGCACGAGCAACTTTTTCTCTATTCTTTCGCCAGTGATCTCCTTAGCATCGCCAAAGATCGCATCGTCAGAAATCTCCTCCGCGCCAAACTTCTACTCCCTCCACCGTCGCTTCTGTGCACAAGCAACTTTTTCTCTATTTCCTTTGCCGGTGATCTCCTCAGCATCATCAGAAATCCCCTCTGTACCAGACTCCTACTCCCTCCACTGTCGCTCCCATGCATGAGCAACCTTTTCTCTGTTTCCTTCGTCGGTGATGATCTCCTCAGCATCACCGATCTTGGTCATCATCGTAAGCCAAGCCGAGCACTCTGGGTTTTTCCATGCCGGGTACCTTATCGGAGTTCTCCATGCATAGCACTCCCGAATTTTGGGTTGCTGACGCCGATTTGCTGGAGTTTTGCTGAATCGGAAGAATAGGCCGGCCTCCTCTCCGCTCTCCTTTGGCCTCTCCAACCATTTTCTTGGCTTTTTGGTGAGCCCTCTTTGCTCTACATCAACCACCAGACACTCCATTAGTATATTTGCTCGGCATCAACTATTGCTTCATCTCTTTTTCGAGGAACATTGGTGGCATCTTTTTCTCCATTGGTATCCACTGCCTCCAAAATCTAGATCATCCTAATTTGATGGGTCCCATTCTTCTGGCTTTAACTGTGTTCAACAATATTTAGCTTGCTACAGTATAATGTCTCTGATTCTCTGATGCCAATCATGTTATTATATATTGATATGTTATATCATCCTAATTATTATATTATATACGAACTTTAATTTATATTTATTTTTAATTAATTATATATTTTTATAATAATTATTTTTTGAAACATAAATATAAATAGTTTGGTATTTGTTAGTTAAATTTTAAAATTTGTTTCAAGAATATATTCTAAGATTAAAAAATAGTGAAAATAATGATGATATGTGCTGAAATATTTTATCAAATTTATCTCTATAATTTTTTGATTATATCAAACGAATTGATAAAAGCATTATTCCTTTTTTTTTATTTCTATAGTGTGGTTTTGGTTGATAAATTTTATTTCATATATGATTTATCATGAATAGTTGCTTATTCTATGTCCAGGCTTATTAAAATGGAGCAACCGTTTTTCAAGTTGAAGATGAAATTTGAAGGTTATTTAAAAGATTAAAATTTATAAAATAAATATTATTTGAAGATAAGAAAGTTGGTTAGTTGATGTTGACCGCTATTCTTACATAAATCTATATGATGATAGAGTGCCTATATTTAATTTGAAGTTTGAAGAGACCATAAAGATTAGGTCTGGGGTTAGACATTTATCACCTAAGTCTTATATGATTCTAGATACAGATCATAAATTAATAAGTTTATTTGAAGAATATAAAGATTTGAAGGAGTGCTTCTTATTTGTCACAAAAGAGGCCAATGATATGTAGTTTTTTTAATCAACACTAGGTAGCCAAGATCAAATTGAAATATGTAAAGGTGAAATAGTTGCAATAGGGGAGGTTCGAGTGGATGACCAAAGGAGAACCAAAGACAGAATGAATTAAGCATCCAACTGCATTAGGGATTGACATCTCAACTATTACTATTGAGAATAATGATAATATTGGGATAAATGATGAAGCTATATTTCAAGAGCAAGAATCAGATACTGAAATTTGTGGTTCTGAGAGTAGTTATCATAGTGTCTATAGTAGTGATTCTTAGTCTGATGATGATGATGATATCATAGAATATGAGGGAGAGACTTATGAGATGGACAACGAGAATCCTAACATATCTGTAGGAGCAAAATTTGTAAGTCGAAAATACTTCAAGGGAGCATTGAGTTAGTATGATATAATAAATGAATTTGTTGTAAGGGTTCTCAAAAGTGAGCCAGATAGAATGACAGTGAGTTGCAAAAATGAAGCTTGCAATTGGAGGCTCCATGCTTCACTATTATGTGATGGTCACATATTTAGGTATTATGGTAAAATATCAATTCTTTCATTATAGTATATATGAATAATGTTGCTTATATTAATTTATTCTTATGGTTGTTTGTGCAGATCAAAAAATTGAAGGAACCTCATACATGCTCATCCGTGAACAAATATGGCAACAAGATGGCTACACAGTTTTGGATACGTGACAGAGTGATTGGTTGGCTAAGAAAGAGGGTGACTTGTCACTTATTGAATTAAAAAGGAGATTATTGTAGTTCTATCATCTTGAGCTTCCATATCACAGAGTTTGATGAAGAAAGAAGCTTGCAATGTCCATGATTCATTGAAATTGGGCAAATTCTTTTAACAGAATGGAAGATTTCAAGGAGGAGCTTTTAAAAAGAAATCCAGGTAGTATAGTAAAACTACAATTTGATGTGGTAGGTGACAAGCATTACTTCCACTGCTTCTTTGTTGCTCTAGGAGCTTGTAGTATGGGTTTCTTATCTAGTTGTAGACCTCTTATAGGCTTAGATGGTTGTCACTTAAAGAGAAAGTTTTGAGGTGTGATGATGGTTGCTACAGCACTTGATGGAAATAATGATTTATTTCGGTTGCCTTTGGTATAGCAGAATCTGAAAATGGCAATAGTTGGACTTGATTTTTAGAGGCACTTAAAAAAATAATTGAAACTTTAGAAGGTTTAGTAGTTATATCTGATCGACAAAAGAGGCTAGAAGAAGCAGTACAATATATATATATCCTCAAATAGAACATAGAAAATGCACGAGGCTCCTGTACAAAAACTTTCAAACAAAGTTCCCAGGAGATTGTTTAAAATTAAGGTATGGAAAGCTGCAAGGGCATTCACAAAAGTTTAGCATGATGATGTCATGGATCAAATTAAAAAGGCTAGCTTGGAGGCATTTAAGTATTTTAGTACTGAAAATATTAGTTTGTGGAGTAGATCTCAATTTGGCATCACAGCTAAGTGCTCCTACATAACGAACAACTTTTCGGAGTCATTCAATGCTTGGATTTCTGAGGCTAGACATAGGCCTATTCTTGATCTATTAGATGTTGTGAGGCAAAAATTTATGGTGAAGACGGAAGCTAGAAGGAGAATGGCTGCTCGCTGGAAGGAAATTTAGTTCCTTTCGTAATAAAATATATCAGAGATGTTAGTCTTAAGTTAGGTGATTATAATGTTTACAAAACCAACAGTTATAAAGCAGAAGTAATTGAGATTAATGAAAGATATGAAGTAATTCTAAATGAACGAAGATGCTCTTGTTGTCTGTGGGATATGTTAGGCATTTCTTGTGTTCATGCAGCTGCCTTTATTGTAGTATAAGAGGTGCCAATTTAGAAAATTATGTTTCTAGATACTTCACCATTGCAAAGTATAAAGCTACTTATGTATTAGAAATTGGATCATTATCTGACAAGGCTCAATGGATAAAAGTTGATATTGGATACAAAGTGTTGCCTCCTAAGCTTAATCTAAGACCTCCTGGAAGACCAAAAAAGAAGAGAATTAGAGGTACAGATGAGAATGCATTGAAGAGAATGCATAAATGCAAGCATTGTGGTGAACTTGGACATCATGCAAAGACTCGTAAAAATTCAGTAGTGGAGGAAGCTCAAGCTTCAGTATCATCATCTTCTGCACCAAAAAACCTGGGAGGTAACATATGCACTAGTTTGACTATGATATTTGCCATTTGTCATTTATTAATTACTTCTTATTAAAAAAATTACAGGCCTAAAGGAATAGCTCAAGAGGAAGAATGTCAACAACAGGAGGTACATATGCATTATTGTAGCACCAAGAGAGAAAAAAATAAGAAAAACCCCACAAGCAAGCTACAACGATGAAAATTTCAGATGGAGAAGTAATACCTACCTACAATCTTGATTGGTATGTGATTGGAGATACTATCTCAATTTTCATATCTTATTTTCTTTCAAGTTATTTGGACCAATATTATGATAATTGTTAAACATTATTTTTAGTTGATACAAAGTTAAATCTCATTATTATTTTTTTTTTTGTTGGCAAATTTCAGATTTTATCATGTGGAGAACATGAGCTTGTGAAGCATATCACTGAGGAAGATGATGATGAGTTATGATTATGACTTTGTTAGATGCTACATTGTTTGATGAAAAGAGTACAAGTGGAAATTACTTTATTATTACTCTCTCTCTCCATTGCTTCTAATTTGCAGTAGTTATGTATTAATTTATATTTCAGAATATGCAAATTGGATTATTAATTTAGATTGCCTTTGGATATACTTTGCTAAAGTGATGATGTTGGTAGTTCTCTCAAGTGAAAAAAGTAGTATCGTGCTTATTGAGATGGGTTCTCTTGCCTGTCATAAGTTTTCCTCTATTAAATTCCATTAGATTGATTGCATTTATGTCGTTTTGAGCCTATGCTAAGGTGGGGCTCATATTAATTGGAATATGGCAAGGGGTGGCTACATCTGAGCAATTGCACACTAGCATCTTCAAAGAAATGATGATGCTGATTTGATAGTGCCAACAAACAATGGTAGAATACTGACAAGGAAGTAGTAGGTGAAGCTGTGCGAACTTCTTATCATTAGTTCAACTTTATTTATTAAAATTTTTTGAAAAGTATCTATACAAATTTTTAAACAAGTGAACCGTCCCTACTATAAACGTCAACAAAAAAATAATAGATAAAAATTAATGTACTTGAATCATCCTTACTATGACATTAATTAATATATTTAAATTCTTTCCATCTTGTTAAAATAACATACAATAGATAAAAATTAAATTAAAATTTTTTGCCTGTATACCTTCCTAAACGTCAAAATTTGCATGAATATCCTTTCAAAATTAATATTTATTTGTATACTCTAATAAATTTATAATTACATATATATCTTTATAAATTTTTTTTTTGTCAAATATATCCATAAGGATATTTCAATCATTTAAATTTTAAACTGTTGATTTTTTAACGACATTAGATGAATAGATAT
>KE504751.1:272065-289581 GCA_000441515.1 Elaeis oleifera | reverse complement strand
CTCCCCGTTTGGACCTAGCCGAAGCGGACAATACTTCGTGAGCCGAGGGCAGAGGCCGACCTGAGAAAAAAATCATGAAGCCATCTGCGTGACGTCGGGCCGGGAAAAACAACCCCCGATGGGGCCCAAGGACCCCAGGGACAACCCCCGATGGGGACCACGGGGCGCGCTCCCCGTTTGAACCTAACCGAAGCGGACAATACTTCGTGAGCCGAGGACGGAGGCCGACCTGAGAAAAAATCGTGAAGCCGTCTGCGTGACATCGGGTCGGAGAAACAACCCCGGTGGGCCCAAGGGCCCCAGGGACAACCCCCGATGGGGATCACGGGGCGCGCTCTCCGTCTGGACCTAGCCGAAGCGGACAACCCTCGGAGAAAGCAAAAGGCCTCGACTGGAGAAAATACCACCGACTCCATCAGGGCCACGGTCGCAACGCCGAGCAATGCATCCAACTCATGGATGAAGTAGGGGCCCTCATATGACGAGGGTATCTTGGAAAGTACCAAAAGAACCCGCCAGCTTGACCCCTTCCCAACCGACGACCCCAACCGACTGAAGAGGCAGCGAACAGCCAGCCCACTGCCGAAGGCATCAACATGATCTCCAAACGACTGGGCCAAGGGACGAATGCGGAAGGGGAATCGACAAAGAAGGGCACGCCCGACCAAAGTCTGGGTGACGGATGCTCGACCTACAATCGACGAGCAATCCGACTACGTCAAACGACTCTCGACCATCGGATCCAACTGGCTAACTTGCCGACTTGGCTTCGGCTAGGGAGGGCAAAACGTCAAGGCTACTGAGGTCGCATTCGCGACGTACCGACCTGGTCACGATCGGTCGAAAGATATTCGGCTTGCCACCATTTATCACACATCGCGACGTATGCACCCGACCAAGGTCCGGGTGATGGAAACTCGACTTGCCATCATTTTTCTGAACTACATACGTCGGACGACTCTCGACTATCGGGTCCTATGACTCTCAACTATCGGATCCTACGACTCTCAACTATCGGGTCCTACAACTCTCAGCGGGTCCTACGACTCTTGACTATCGGGTCCTACGACTCTCAACTATCGGGTCCTACAACTCTCAGCGGGGCCTATGACTCTCGACTATCGGGTCCTACAACTCTCAGCGGGTCCTACGACTCTCGACTATCGGATCCTACGACTCTCAACTATCGGGTCCCACGACTCTCGACTATCGGGTCCTACGACTCTCAACTATCGGGTCCTATAACTGTCGGAACGACCGATCTACGATCGGGGCTTGCTCTGCCCTTATCATGGCGCGTGCTACCGACTGTCCTGATTAAATACATGGGATCCCGCTAAACGTCCTAACGAGGTATGTCGGACCTACGACTGGTACACTCGGAGGCGTCTCGGTAAAACATACATTCCGAACTACATGCAGAAGAAAATTGAAAAAATCTTCGATTTCACTCAATTGAAGATGGACTTATAAGATTGGGTCGAAGCCCGATTACAAGTATCAAAACGAAACGACGGACACCCTGACTATTTGTCGGAATCGACTTCTTGCATCGGGAAGAGCTCGGAAGCGACCGGTGCACCCGCTGGGGTCGAAGTTGCGTCGGAGGTAGGAGCCGCCTCACCATCGGTAGCCCGTTCCACCGACTGAAGTTCGGCCTCCGAGGCAGCCAGGCCATCGGTGAGCCGGGAGGTTTTCTCCTCGAGCCTGGCCTCGCGATCGATCGACGACTTCAGCTGCTCCACCAGCGTCGCCTTCTCGGCTTCGGCGGTTTGCATTCCCAATGAGACGTCTGACATCGGATCGTTCGTTGATGACGTCGGCAGAATCGGGGCATGACGTGATGGAAATCCACTCCTTTCGTCCGAGGCCGCTGCCCACGTGATGATGCGGGCTAATGCGACATCAGACTCAGGAGTGGGAGGGCAACTGTTGGGATATACCGACCGGCCCCTGACGTCGACTCACCGACCGATTTGACTGACGCCGACTCACCGACTGATCCCAACGCCGACTCACCGACTGATCCCGATGCCGACCCATCCTCGAGATGGACCGACTGACTTCACCCGTCCGACGACGGACGACACCAGCAGTAACTACCGATGATACTCCGGTCCGAGTGTGTCGGCCTAACAGGCCAACGCTACCTCCGACCGCCCGGATGGCCGAACCTGCATCACCGACTCACTGTCGGGTGGGACCGTCGACGTCCGATTTCTGCGGACTATTTCAAACGACGACTGTGCTTTCGAGTCACCACCTGACGTTCGAACCCCGACGTATAGTCGGCCAGCCTTCCAAAGACATCGAACAACCGGCATGGGCTGCAGTCCTGTCAAGTATAGGCCGTACGACCGCCAGGAGGGCGTTGCCCTGACAGGGACCTGGGGCGCTATCCTGCCAAGGACACGAATTAATTCCTAGGACCTGTCAGTCCATCGACGACGTGACAACCCCCGGCGATTTGACGACTCCACAATTGTCTACATCACTGATGGCGGGACCATACCGCCTCCTACTATAAAACGGGATAAGGCAACAGCTTAAAGAGGAGGGCTTTTCTCTCCCTCTCCGACTCCATCGCTGAGTTCCTTTGGTTCTTCTCTACTGTTGCCTAGTCCCTTCTTTGACTTGACCGTCTGAGGGTTCCCGTCGGAGGCATCTCCGATCAGTGCGGACTTTTTCTTGCAGGTGCTCGTTCCCGGCGATCAGGCGACAAAGAGATTGGCCGCAACAGGGATCAAAAAAGATGTTTAAGGCGTCCGAGAGGCGAATGGGCCCTGGGTTTAGCTTTGCGCTCAAGGTGATTTAACTAATCATGGCCAACCTGATACGTGGTTTTGCATGAAGATGAAAACTTGAGCACGAAGGAGATCTTCGGATTAAGGTCCCACCGGAAGTAGTCGCAGAGCCGCAGCTCCCAGCTTGCCTTTATAGTGTGTGATTTTTTTCTTTTTTTTTTCCCCTTCATAAGAAGGGTGTGTGATTTTGGGATACATGATTTAAGAATGAGAGCGGTATGTGCATTTCTTCCTAGAGAGAAGTAAGCTGATTGAAAGTTTTTAATTGCTTAGAAGTAAGCTGATTGAAAGGTTTTAATTGCTTAGAAGTGAGATGCGAATAAACTTCAATACACAAATTAAAAGCATTCTGATTGAAAGGAACGAAGGGTGCATTTGGGTTGCTACCGGAACCAAATAAGAATAGATTGATTGGAATGATTATATTCTTCGATGATTGGAATGATTATATTCTTCGATGTATTTGATTACGTTTGAAATCAGAATCGGAATCGGAATAAGATTGAATATTAAGTGAGAGTAGGAATTAAATTTAAAAAATTAAGATATTTTTTTTTAAATTAAATAAAATTAAATTATTTTAATCAAATGATTGAAATGGAAGTCATTTATTCATATTTTATTTCAAAATTTAATTCTTTTGAACCAAACATACCTCTGGCCTCTTATTCTCCAACTCTGCCCTCTAATGAAGCGGCACAAACTTTCTCTTAATTCAATCTTGAAGCTAAGCAGAGTGATGTGCAGTATATTTTACAATTGGTTTCCAGCATAGTTTTATCCGCCCATTATTTGAACAAGTAGCAAGTAATATTAATCGGCCATTTTGGTCAAACTTCACTTTTTTCGAGCCTGTCAAGGTTTCGAAATTTTCATTTTTATCTTTCCTTTTATATGCTTTATTTCTGGTGCCAGCAAGATCATTCTTTGGAATGAAGCTGGATAAGCAGGTGCTACTTAGGTGTACTTAACGTTATTCACAAGCCAAACAGGTTATATGCAAACAAGTGGAAGTGACCAAACAGGTCACGGTCAAATTTGTCATTAAATCCAAAAAATATTCTGTAATGTCAGTTGTAATACAGTACAATTCAAGCATGATACGACGATAAAATAATTTATCCACTTGTTTCACGTTATCTGGGAGAGAGAATTTTTGTGCACCGCATGTGGTACAACAAAAAGATTGACCACACATCCGATCGATCATATCAGGATACAGCAAATTTTAAATTTTTTTTTTCGATTCGATCTCAATCGTAGCCAGATCAATTATATATCTAACATTAGAGAATATAAAATTAGAGATTTAAATTACTTTAAATCTAATTATAATGTGATTATATCATCTTGCGTGGATAGAAAACTCTGTAATCCGATGATCCGTGGATTTTCAAAGTTCGCTATTAAGCTGCGCATGTATCCGACCTTTACAGATATCCACTCGGACTCGAATTAGGATGCTTTCTTCTTGTTCAATCCGTCTACTCCTAGATAGATTTACAAGCTCCATGGTCTGCTTTCAATCTGATCTCCGACAGAGCTCCGATCAGCCTTTGATCGCAGTCTTCTCACTTCTTTGCGTAGATCTGATGACTTTCAATACTTTGAATCCACTGGATGGCACACCCAACACCTTTGGATGTGGAAGAGGGTCAGAGACCAGAGAGAGGAGAGGGAGATGGCATGGAGAGGAGAGGAGGTGTGGAATTTTTTTTTTTTTTATCTTATAAAAATCTGCACCATTGATTGAAAGGGGACCCTTTATATAGATATTTGATCAGATCAAATATCTTAAAGCAAAAGGACTCTGTTAAGGTATCACCCACCATGAATTTTCTCTCATTGTTGTCGCACAAAATCATTGAGAAAACTCAGATAGGCGTGGGCATGGATAAGATAGTTGTCGTCCAAGTCAATCCTCTCTGATTCGAATTTGAATGTTTCAAATTCGAATCCAAATTCAAATCCAAATTTGAATTCAGATAAAACCACCTCACTCTTATCCATATCAGCAAGGAGATGGGGTTATTCCTTTCTCTCTCCCTCCTTTATCTCCAAGTGGTGCACGCCCCTGGATCTTATCCATATGGGGCATCCACCCATTTTGCGAAGAAAAATCATGATGAAAAATATGGAGCGCCAACTATTGGCACCCTCCTTGGTCATTTAATTTTTACATAGAAGACTTGCTTCAGGACTCCAACTCTTGGTGTCCAAAATGAGCTTGCTTAGATTTGGTAGTTCTATCCAATAGGAACCCAAATCTAGGAAAGAATGCATTTAACCATGTGCTAGCATGGTTTCCTTAAATCTAAAGCTAGGACTTAATTAATCCTAATCTAATTGGTCTACACTTAACCCAATTGTGTAATCCTAGACCAATATCTTTGTTTATGTGACTCCATAGGTCTAATTCTGTCTAATAGTGAGATATATTATGATCTCCATTAGCAATATCATCGAAATTCTTTCGATGGATCGAAACTTTTTTCAATTCAGTCAATTAAAATCATTGATTATCAAAATGATTCTTAATTAGTATCACGATCCACTAGTGATACCTAGCAGTATGTGGTAGCAATCCAACTGAATGATGAATCTCTAGGTACAGTTACTGTGTGATCTGGTTGCTCTATCATAAGTTTCGATAAGACATAGGTTAAAGATAACTCGTCAAACCTGATTCTTATTATATGCTAGAATCAATTAACTCGAGTCCAATATAAAATCCAATAAAAACACCTTTCTATCTTTCACATGTCATGGCCATGGGTTTTGGGATTGAGCCTCATAACTATATAGGACTACTTCTCATCTATCGAGGTCAATAGATTTCATATTGATGTACACCCTATTTTTACAGTGAATCTACTACAGTCAATTACATCTCAAGACTTTGAATGACTAGAAGATCGAGTTATGGTGTAGTCAAATTATAACAATCTGACTGTGAACAGCCGAGGCACCGCAGTCAAAAAACTAGTCGCACTATCGCAGTATCGAGTTAGTCACTGACGAGTAGGTAGATATCCTAGTGACAACTCGTGATCGGTCACGCTCAGTACTCTTGTTCTTAACAAGTACTTGCACTCTTGCTCTGATGTCTCCACACTATAAATTCAACACTCATCTACCTAAGGAAGTGATTGTGCATCAATCTCTTCGGATCAAATATCATCCCTGTGATGATTCTATGATCAAAAATAATTTATAAATTAATTATAATGATATATGTCTCAAATTCTCAACTCTTGAGAATATGTATCATTATACCTATTAACTCAGTGGACGATTTAGAGATACTTAACAGCACAAATCTGAATAGAAATAAATCTAATTTTATTAATTTATAAGTTAATATTATAAATATATTCCAAAAAATTATACAAGTATCGGTCAATCTGGCTTCTAGGACATACATCTAACAATCTCCCATTTAACCTAAAGTCAATTGGCTACAAATCTAAGTCCTATCTTCTCAAGATGAGTTTCAGTCTTTTGCTAGCTCATTTGCTTCGTCAGTGGGTCAGTTACATTATCCGCAGTGTCAACTCTCTTTACCTCGACATATCCCTGCTCGAGATAATCGCAGATGAGGTAGAACCACCGCTCAATGTGCTTGAATTTTTGGTGAGACCTTGGCTCCTTAGCTAGGGTTATGATACTATTATTGTCATAGAAAATAGGACGTTATCTAATGGCATCACATCTAGCTCCGCAACGAACTTCTTGAAATAGAACGTCTTCTTAATAGCTTTCCATACGGCGATATACTCTGCTTCCATGGTGGAGTTTGTAATAACAGGCTGCTTGAAATTTTTTAGTTTACAGCACCACTATTGCATAAAAAATACTGTCTGATGTTGACTTTCGATTATCAATGTCATATATAAAGTTTGAGTTAGTATAACCTTATACCTCAATTCTCCATTACCAAAGACCAAAAAGATATCCATAGTCCTTCTCAAGTACGTAAAGATATATTTAACAGAAGTTTAGTGTTCTTCCCCTAAATTCGACTGATATCTGCTCATGATACTCACAGTATGTGCGATATCAGATCGTGTACAAATATGGCATACATGAGACTTCCAATTGTCAAAGCATATGGGATCTTGCTCATGCGTTCTATCTCTTTCGATGTGTTGGGGCATCTTCTTGGAGAGATGGATTCCATATCTGAAGGGTACAAATTCTCTCTTAGAGTTCTCCATGCTGAACTTTTTCAGCACCTCCTCAATGTACATCATCTGTGAAAGGCCTAGCATCCTTTTAGATCTCTCTGTAGATCTTAATCCCCAAATAAGGATGCTTCTCCTAGATTTTTCATGAAAAATTTTTTGGACAACCACAGTTTGATCGACGTCGGTATGGGAATATCATTTCTAATAAGGAATATGTCATCCACATACAATATGGAGAAAGTAACAGCACTCCCACTGATCTTTTTGAAAATACACGATTCCTCTTCGTTCTTGATGAAACCAAATGATTTGATTACATTATTAAAACATGTGTTTTAACTCTGAGATGCTTGCTTTAGTCCATAAATAGACCTTTAAAGCTTGCAAATCTTGTGATCTCCATCACTGAAAGTGAAACCCAATGACTGCTTCATATAGATATCTTCCTCAAGATATCCATTAAAGAAAGTCGTCTTCACATCCATTTGTCATATCTCATAATCGAGATATACTGCAATAGCTAGCAATGTTTGGATGGACTTAAACATAGCAACTAGTGAAAAGATCTCCTGATAGTCAATGTCTTCATGTTGACTATACCTTTTAGCCACCAGTCTAGCTTTAAAGGTTCTACCTTTCTATCCGAACCAATCTTTCTCTTGTATATCTATTTTCATCCAATAGGTACAATACTCACTGATAGATCTACTAAGGTTCAGACATTATTTGAGTGCATCGAGTCAATTTTTGATTTCATTACTTTTAACTATTTTTTAGAATCGATATCTGATATCACATCGTCATAGATTTTGGGGTCATCACTATGTATCACATTCTCAGTAAGAAATATTTCCTCAACATCCTTTGTGATAATACTTAAGTACCTCTCAGGAGGATGAAAAATCCTATTTAACCTATGAGGTAGAGGAGGAGATGCATGGATTGGCTCTAACTGAATCGGTTTCTCAGGTTCTAAAGCTCGTGGCTCTTTAGAGACTTTCTCTTCGAGCCTAATCTATCTCCCTATACCTCCATCTTAAATAAATTATTTTTCAAAAAGAACTAGATACTGACTCACAAT
Source organism: Elaeis oleifera (assembly GCA_000441515.1). Taxonomy (NCBI): domain Eukaryota; kingdom Viridiplantae; phylum Streptophyta; class Magnoliopsida; order Arecales; family Arecaceae; genus Elaeis; species Elaeis oleifera. Next base: position 281,509 of record KE504751.1, on the reverse strand, counting down.
CATATTATGATTTTCTGGAAGATAGAAATGATATCCTAAAGACTTCTTAGGATAATCAATGAAGCGAGCTTTAAGGTTCTTAGTTTCTAACTTGTCTGTCTGTTGTCGCTTGACATAGATCGGACAATCTTAAATCTTAATATGACTCAGACTTAACTTCTTACCATGTCATTTCTCATATGATATGGTAAGAACGGTTTTAGACGGAACCCTATTCAGTATATAAATTGTAGTTAATAGTCTATGATCCTTTCAAAAAATAGGAAGGTCAGTGAAGCTCATTATGGATCGGATCATATCTAATAAGATCCGATTTCTCTATTCTAAAATCCCATTGAGTCGAGGCGTTTCGGACAGAGTCCACTGTGAGACTATGCCGTGCTCCTTGAGATAACCTAAAAATTTTTTACTAAGATATTCGACGCCTCGATCTGATCGAAGAACCTTAAGGGACTTTTTAGTTTGTTTCTTTATTTCATTTATGAATTCTTTAAACTTTTCAAAGGCTTCAGACTTGCACCTCATCAAGTACACATACCTATACAATGAAAAATCATCGGTAAAGGTTATAAAGTAAGAATAACTTTCTCTGACCGGCACATCGAATGGGCCACACACATCAGTGTATATTAGAGCAAGTATCTTTGTGATTCTTTCCTTGTGTCCTACAAAGGGGAGATTGGTCATTTTTTTTTGAAGGCATGATTTACAGATCGGATATGACTCAGTAGTCAACGGATCCAAAAATCTGATTTTCTCCAGCCTGTTAATCCTATCTTCTCCTATATGACCTACCCTTAGGTACCACAAGTATTTTTCATTAATATTAGCTCTAGATCGTTTAGATCCTACAGTATTTATATTTTGCTCGATATAGTTCACAGAAACATCTACATGTAACTGAAAGAGATTGTTTATAAGGAAACCACCATCAATTTTTTATTTCAAATTAAATATTATAGTGTTCCTTAAAGAACTAATTACATAGTCTTCTTGTGTCAAACAAGAGACAGAAATTAGATTTCTGCTCACAGTAGGTACAAAATAACAATCCCTAAGAACTAAACTAATTTTCAACAGTAGTCGCAAACGGTATGTTCCTACAGCCACAGCAGCAATCTTTGCTCCGTTTCTGACTTGTAGGATTATCTCACCTTCTCTTAGCCTCCTACTATCCTCAAAATCCTGCAAAGCAGTGCGCAAATGAGCACTAAATCTAGAATCTATCACCCAACTAGATGCAGAAGAAACTGTCAAATTAGTTTTTATAATGAGCATACCTTCAGAAGGCCCGCCTTCTTATTCTTGAGGCTCACTATGTAAGTTGGGCAATTCTGCTTCCAATGATCGTTCTTATTGCAGTGGAAATATTCTTCCTTCTCGACGGTCTTCTTCTTCAAAACTTCCTTCTTCGACTTGCTCTCAACCATCTGTTTCTTCATGGATTTCTTCTTCCCAATAAAATTTTCTTAGAAGAAGTCCACTCTACAGTAAGAATAGAGTCTCTTGAACTCTTCAAGATACCCTCAGTGGTCACCAGTATATTGACCCACTCAGCTATGGTGCACTAGATCTTATTCATATGAAAGTTTACTATAACTAAATATATGAATCAGTCAAGGATTGCAGAATGAGGTCAATCTGCAACTCCTTGTTCATAGACATGCCGAGCTTCTCAAGCTCCTCTAGATCCTTAATCATTGTCAAATAATAATTATAGATCAACTGCCTATCATGCATCTTTGCTTTGAAGAGTCACTTGGACACTTTATAGTGAGCTGCGCGGCTCTGCTTACCATATAATTTTTGTACGTGAATCAGTATCTGCCTAGCAGTCTTCATATCTTCATGTTGGCGCTGTAACTCATTAGACATCGAGGCCAATACGTAGCATCTGACCTTGTTGTCATCGTCCAACCACTTCTCATGAGACGCTCTCTGATCAGGAGTTGGACGAGCTGAAAGAGAGAAAAGATCCTGATTAAGTACATAGGTTATTTTCTCGAAGCTCAAGATGAACTTGAGGTTTCGAAGCCAATCCTTAAAGTTTAGGCCAATCAGTCTGTTGGCGTCAAGAATGCGGGCAAGATGGTTTGAAGCAGTCATTTCCTACAAAGAGATGTAGGTTCTAGTTAAATTTTGTAATTGACTTGATTAATTTATTTTAGAGATTTTATTTAAAATAAATTAAGACTTTCACTATTCTTTCGGATCCCTTACACTCTTCGGATAGAGAAACAAAACCTTCATAATTAAGGATTTTAGTGGATGCTGTGGTCTCATCGATTGACTCACCACCTCACTTAACAGTTATTGATGATAAATCAGTCAATGAGTGGATAACTCTTGTTCAATATTTTTTCAAGCATATTGCAGTCAATTTTGATCTTTAATTCATGAAGCCTCACCGTGTCCGGAATATTGGCCCACTCATTAGTTAAGTTAGACCCATAATTTTCGTAAAATGGAGACGTCATTGGGTCCCTCATCGTATCTGAAATATTGAACCCAATCCCATCTCTACCTCACAGTATCTCATGCCAATAGCATGATTGCGTATTTTCGGTGCAATTGAACCACTGTGATCAGTCGAGAACAGTCAACACCCGAAAGGATCCACACAACTACAACCATAGAAGACTGCTAGACTTAATATTTTAATAAAAAAATTTAGATTTAGATCTCATCTTTAATTAGTCATAACAGTTATGACTAATCTAGTGGCATGGACTAGCTCGAATCAATAAGCAACTTGATTCAAAACTTAATCGACCAAGTTGGCTAGATAAGTATGATCGTTGGGAGAATTGTAGATGCTTACCTTAGACACTATTTATTCATGACCAAATAAGTATGATCCCAATTAAAATTATGATACATGCTTGCCTTAGACACCAATTGGTAAATTAGAATCGAATAAGTCAGCCTAGACTCGGATGACTCGGATTCGAACCACTAAACCAAATTAGGTCCTTGTATTGATCGATAACTTGTGGCTGTTAATCGATCTGACTAATCTACAACTATTGGATTGGTCATGCATGAGCACACTTAATCCGATCCTAGTCAACTTTTGATTTGGTTTGATCAACCGCTCAAATTAGACCTAATTGAGCTATCCACACCCATAATCCCATATTTTATGCAATAAATTTAATCTAAATTTTAATTTTAGATCTTTTAGTTTTATATCTTAATTCTTAATTAAGTACATTATGAATATAGATTTAGTTTAGATATTGAAACAATTTCAGATCTAAATAATTTAAATTTGCATCACATACAAAAGATCCTAGGATTTTTAGATTTAGGATTTTGCATAAAATTAAGTTCTTCTTTTCGTTGTTCTTCTTCGTGAGATATCACAGTGGCACCCCTACATGCTATAAGAGAACCCATCAATTGGATAAGAGAGAGATTTTAATCCCTACTTTCTCTTATGATCAGACGGCCTGGTGATGTACTCTTTTCGAGTACTAGGCTACTAAGACACTAAATTAGATCCATCATCTCATACAACATAATAATTATGTAAAGTTTTATACACTTAATTAGGTTACCAATTTTAATTTTAATTTTTAATCTTTTAGTTCAGATCTAATCCTTACTATCAGATTAAGCATAAAAATCAGACTTGATAAGAGCATAAAATTAGATCTAATACTATACATGCTGATCATATCGAAAAGTTGAAATCTAGATCTAATCTAATTTCAGTTGCATGCATCAATCAGATCTAATCCCTTTTAATTCAGATCTAAATGCAACTCAGATCTAATCTGATTTAGATCTGATCCTAATCTTAGATGCATGATCCTTGTAAAATCTGACTCTGATACCAGCTGAAGGATTGACCACACGTCCGATTGGTCAGATTAGGATGCAGCGGACTTCAAAATTTTTTTTTCTCAATCGACGTATGATCAGATAGAGATCCAATCTCGATCATAGTTAGATCGATCATGCATCTAACATTAGAGAATATAAAATCAGAGATTTAAACTACTTTAAATCTAATTATAATGTGGTCATATCATCTTGTGCGGATAGAAGAGCTCTACAATTCGATAATCCATGGATTTTCGAGATTCGCTATTAAGCCGCGCACATACCCAGCCTCTACAGATATCCACTCGGACTCGAGTTAGGATGCTTTCTTCTTGTTCAATCTGCCTACTCCTAGATGGATTTGCATGCTCCTTGGTCTGCTTTCGATTTGATCTCCGGCAGAGCTTTGATCAGCTTTTGATTGTAGCCTTTTCACTTCTTCACGTAGATCTGATGGCTTTCGACATTTCGAATCCACTAGATAGCACACCCAACACTCTTGGACATGAAAGAGGGTGAAAGACCAGAGAGAGAGGAGGGAGATGGCGAGGAGAGGAGAGGAGGCGAGAAAATTTTTTTTGTCTCATAAAAATCTACACCGTCGATTGAAAGGAGACCTTTTATATAGACATTTGATCAGATCAAATACCTTAAAGCAAAAAGACTCTGCTAAGGCACCACCCACTATAAATTTTTCTCATTTTTGTCACACAAAATCATTGAGAAAACTCAGATAGGTGTGGATATGGATAAGGTAGTTGTTGCCCAAGTCAATCTTCTTCGATTCGAATTCGAATGCTTCAAATTTGAATTTCAATTCAAATCTAAATTTGAATTCAGATAAAACCACCTCATTCTTATCCTTAACAGCAAGGAGATAGGGTTTATCCTCTTCTTTCTCCCTCTCTTATCTTCAAGTGGCGCACGCCCCTGTATCTTATCCATATGGGGCGTCCCACCCATTTTGTGAAGAAAATGATGAAAGATATGGAGTGCCAACTATTCTCCGCTCCCCCCCCGGTCATTTAATTCTTATATGGAAGACTTGGTTCAGGGACTCCAACTCTTGGTGTCCAAAATGAGCTTGCTTAGATTTAGTAAGTCCTATCCAATAAAGAACCCAAATAAAGTAGGAGGGAATAGGTTTAACCATGTGCTAGCATGGCTTCCTTAAATCCAAACTAAGACTTAATTAATCCTAATCCAATTGGTCTACACTTAGCCAGATTATACAATTCTAGACCAATACCCTTGTTTGTGTGATCCCATAGGTCCAATTCTATCAGGTAGTGAGATATATTATGATTTTCATCAGTAACATCATCAAAAAAATTTCGATAGATCGAAACTTTTTCAATTTAGCCAATTAAGAATCATTGATCATCAAATAATTCTTAATTAGTCTTACGATTCACCAGTGACACCTAACAGTATATGATGGCAACCCAGTAGAATTGAATGATGAACCTCTAGGTACAGTTATCGTGTGATTTGATTTCTTTATCGTGAGTTTCAATAAATATAGATTAAGGATAACTCATCAAATCTGATTTTTGTTATATGCTAAAATTAATTGGCTTGAGTCTAATATGAAACCCAATAGAAATATTTTCTATCTTTCACATGCCATGATCATAGATTTTGGGACTCAGCCTTACGATCTACATAGGACTGCTCCTCAGCTATCGAGGTCGATAGATTCCATACTAGTGCACACCCTATTCCTACAGTGAGTCTACTGCAATCAATTACACCTCAAACTAAAGATCGAATTATGATGTAGTCAAACTACAGCAATCTTACTGTGAATAGTCGAGGCACCGCAGGTCAAAAAATTAGTCTCACTATTATAGCATCGAGTTAGTCACTGACGAGTAGGTAGATATCCTAGTGACAACTCGTGATCGATCATGTTCAGTATCCTTATTCTTAACAAACACTTACATTCTCGCTCCGGTGTCTCTACATTATAGATTCAAGACTCATCTACCCTAAGAAAGTGATTGTACACCAATCTTTCTGGATTAAACACCGTCCTCGTGATGATCATATAATCAAGAGTAATTTATGAATTAATTATAATAACACATGTCTCAAATTCTCAATTTTTGAGAATATATGTCATTATACTCATTAACTCAATGGACGATTCAAAGATAATAATACAAATCTGAATAGAGATAAATCCAATTTTATTAATTTGTATGTTAATATTATAAAATGTGCCCAAAAAATTATATAAATATTGGTCAATCTGGCTTCTAGGGCATACATCTAATAATAGCCATCACTTTTCAACATGTATGTAATGTCTGCAGTTTTATTTTTCGTTTAAAATTTTGAATGATGAAAATGTCCCTCTTCTTTTGAAAAAATTATGATATCCTATGGTTATATTATGACATCCTGTGGTTAATTTATGACTTTCTACACACAAAATATTATAATTTTCTTTCAGAAATCATAAAGATAAAAGATATTTCATCATTGAAAATTTATAATTTTTAATGACTAAATATTCTTTTTTTTATGATATCGTGTGTGTAAGAAGTTATAATTTAACTGCAGGATGTCATAATATGGCTATGGGATATCATAATTTTTTTAGAAAAAGAGATATTTTCGTCATTCAAAATTTTAAATGAAAAATAGATCTGTATATATTAAATATATGTTAGAAAATGATGATTACATGATTTAATTAAATAAATAATATATTTTTTCACATCAGATGCGACGTAGGAAGAATTACTCTATCCTGAAACTGGCCATACCCACGAGGACAATAACAGTTTGTCCCCAGATTTCCTGTCCTGCTTCCAACCGGGCCTCCATTTCCGCACTATAATTGCTTTCAAGGCCGAGGGATTTTTATCCACAAGAAAAATGGGTGGAAATAGAGAAGGGCCTTTTTCCAGTGAAAAACTTTGTTCCAGCTATCTTTCGCAACTTTCATTCTATGAATAATTAGTTTTCATAGAATGACCACTCCTTTATATTCCTAAACATGATTGATAGGATGTAAGCTTATTCTAAGCTTTATTCGGTCTGAAAAGTGATGCGTTAAACCCTATATGATTAGAAGTAGATATGCAGCCAAGTCAAGCCAATCCTGACCCACATACCCAAAGCCAATTCTGACCCCAATGAGTCAGCCATCGTTAGAAAGATAGGCTCATGAAAACGTACGGATCTGGGTCTGGGTTATCTTATATATCCAGATGTAAACCGAGTTCTCCCTCTTATATTGTCCCCATTTTTTTTAGTCAAATTTGTTAATTATATTTTGAGATTATGTCATTAACAAAATATTTCAACAGAATGAAGAAAATTGAAATTTTCAAATATTAATACTCATATGAACCCAAAATAACCATAGATATGATAGGTTTCTAAAACATCTTATATCTTTCTACCTATCCACAAACATGACCTAATTTTTTGTGGGTAACTAGCAACTATCTCAGAGATCCATGATTCCTTCTCTTCATTTTCCCGCTCTGAAGACGTTACACGACTTGACATTCACATGCAGTCCTCTTTTGTCTCATCTCACCTCTGTTGTTCATATTTCCCACTGCAGAAAATGGCAAGAATCTCTTGATCTCAAAGTTACTTATTAATGACTTGTACTTATTTACTTGCATTTATACTGTACTTTTATTATTTTTTTAAATATATCAACGTAGGAAGCTCCTCACTTCCTCGATTTTCACCTAAAAAAAAAACTTTATGTACAACTTTATGCTAAACTCACACGTCAGATATCTATCGAATAGGTGATACTTCTACTTCGAGTAGGACCTCTGACGGTCTTTGAGGAGGCCGATCATGATGCGAGATTGTCGTTATAAAGTCATACTGTCATAAGATTGCTTCTGTTTTTGGCTAATTCGAGTATCTGTGTTGCTGTTGGAGGAGTGGTTTCTTTTTCCCCCTTTTTTTTTCCACGCAAAACGGTGAAAACCACCTTCATTTCAAAAGAGATGGAAGTGTAAATGTACAAGATACGAAGAAGAATAGGATAAACGGAATAAAGAAGAGAACGGAAGAGAAGACTGAGAAAGAGAGGATCTACGCCCAAATTAAAAACAGGAGGCCCAAGCAAAAATCTTAATACCCACAAATAAAGATTGGGGCCTATTTGGATCATCCAGTAGCATTTGGACTGAATTTCTTCTTAAATTTGTGGACTGCAAAGTCTATTGGAGCATGGCCATTATCAATCCAACATCCCCTCTACCCGAATGATGAATCCTATGGGAAAAGAAAAAAAATTATACATTTCTTCTTTTTTTTTTTTCCAGCAGACCAACAAGCTCACAAGTTGGGATGTAAATTATACCCAGCATTGGTGAGACTGACTTCCATGCAAAAATTATGTATTTGATTATTTGTTGATGTCTTTAACTCGTTTCAATCATTATTTTCCTCCACTTGTGTGATTTGGACCGTGGACATAAAGCGGAGGAGTGTTAAATCTTATATACATTGTTGATTCTTTCCCTTCATCTTCAATTTTTGGATTAATTATTGGTTATTCAACACAAATATTTGGCAATAAGATTAGGACTTGTAGAAGGCCTATAGGAGTGCCCGGAGAAATGGCATTCCCCAACAGGGCCACCGACTCTATGACCCGGTCTCGTCCCCCACACAGAGTCATCAATTGCGACATCCCTACGGCGAAGGAAATCTATTAGCTGCAGTGAAGGCACCCAACCATCGATCGGTCCAAAGCCTCATCTCAACCCAAACCTTGGGCTTTGACAAGAGCAGGAGATATCTTCAAAGACCGAATGCTAGAAGGAAGACGTCTGATGGAAATACCTTCGCTCTGATTCCCAAGGACTGCATCACCCATAGCAGGCACCAAGGGATCATCCTTGCCCATGGCGGAGGTTGCGGGCATTGAGTCCTCCAAAGCCTTTTTTGGAGTGGTGCGTCACAAGTCAGGCAGCCCTAAGCCACCCTGCTCCGTAGATCCGCAGATTTACACCCTAATGGATCACCTAAAGGGTGGCAACATGCTAGCATGGGTGGAGGGCTTAAGAAGAGGAAGGTTTAAACCCATTTATGTAATGATACTAGTAAAGATTGGGAATTTAAGGGTGGCAATTTGTAGACCGGACCCACCAACCAACATGAGCTCTTCCCAATTAACCAGATTATTAATCGGTCCATGCGATTCTTTCCTCCAATTTAATGGATCACCATGAGTCCAATGTCTTGAAAATTTTGATCTCAAGTACTTAGGTAGTGGCCCGTCAGGCCTGCGGGCCTGATGGGTGGTTTTTTTTTTATATAAATTAATTCAAATAGATCATGCCAGGCACGACTCATTTAAGCCCGTTACGGATGAGATCTGATTCGTAATGGCTAAAATATTTTTTTTGGGTTGATAACGACTAATTTTGGGCTTTTTACCATTTTAACCCCTCAATAGCCATAAAACGGCTAATTTGAGGATATTTAGAAAATAAAATATTGAATTTCTATAAATACCCTCTCCTTCTTCTATTTTCACTACACCAAATCAACTCCCCTCTCCTTCTCTACTACTATTTCTTTTCTTCTAGCAATATTTAGCAACTGTTCAAACATTACGGATATTAT
>KE504751.1:242019-252248 GCA_000441515.1 Elaeis oleifera | reverse complement strand
CGTGGCCCGAGCGTTCTCCGTCCTAGGAATATGGGAGATCTCGAAGTACTTAAGATGTGCTACGAGATCTCTCACTTTTCGAAGGTATTTTGCCATGGTCGGATCCCGCGCTACGAATTCGCCTCTGACCTGCCCTACAATCAGCTGGGAGTCGGAGAAGACTCTGAGGCTGTCGATCCCGAGCTCCTTTACCACTCTCAAGCCAGCGAGGAGTGCTTCATACTCGGCTTGATTATTGGAGGCTTTGAAGTCAATCAGAGGGCGTACTCGGTAACCACTCCCTCCGAGTTGGTGATCAGGAACCCGGCCCCGCTCCCTTGAGCATTGGAAGCTCCGTCGATGTGTAATATCCAGGTTGATCCGAGGTCATATTCAGAGGTCGCAGCCTCTTTGGAGCTCCTATCTTCTGACATTTGGTCGGTTGTCGGGTATTCCGTAATAAAGTCGGTCAAAACCTGAGCTTTCAAAGTAGGTCGCGGTCGATACTGAATGTTGAACTCGCTCAGCTTCACCGCCTATTTCGTCAGTCGTCCTGATGTGTCGGGGCGATGCAGGATCGCCCTCAGGGGCTGGTCGGTGAGGACCACGATGACGTGCACTTGAAAATACGGACGGAGTCGCTGCGCTGATATGACCAAGGCAAATATCATTTTCTCTGCCTTTGAATATCGAGCTTCAGCTTCATGGAGCACTTTGCTGGTGTAATATATGGGCTGGTGAATTCGGCTCTCGTTCTCCCGGACGAGCACCGAGCTAACCGCCTCTGGGGAGGTAGCCAAGTAGAGGTACAACGTTTCTCCGATCTCGGGCTTTACAAGCGGAGATGGAGAAGTCAGATATTTCTTCAGATCTTCGAAGGCTTGCCGGCACTCATCCGACCAAGAGAAGTCCTTTGCCTGTCTCAAGGTTTTGAAGAACGGGAGGCATCTCTCGACCAATCGAGAAATAAATCGGCTGAGCGCGATGATCCTTCCGTTGAGCTGCTGTACTTCTTTTTTGGTGTTCGGATGTCGCATGTCGATGATCGTCTTTATCTTCTCGAGGTTGGCCTCAATTTCTCGTTGAGAAATGAGGAACTCGAGGAACTTCTCTGAAGTCACTCCGAAGGCGCACTTAGTCAGGTTCAGCTTCATCCAATGTCGTCGAAGAGTGCAAAAAGTTTCTTCAAGATCTTGGACGTGATCTGAAGTCTGCGCGTTCTTCACCAGCATGTCGTCCACGTACACTTTCATGTTGCATCCGATTTGATCTTTGAAGATCTTATTGACGAGTCGCTGGTAGGTGGCTCCGATATTCTTCAGACCGAAGGGCATTACTTGTAGCAGTAAAGGCCCTTAGCGGTCACGAAGGCCGTATGCTCCTCGTCGTCGGGTGTGATCCGGATCTGGTTATATCCGGTGAAGACGTCCATGAAGCTGAGCAGTCGATGGCCAGATATCGCATCCACTAGTTGGTCGATCTTCGACAGTGGGAAGCTGTCCTTCGGACAGGCACGATTCAGGTCGGTATAGTCGATACAGATCCTCCACTTTTTGTTAGTTTTTTTCACCATGACAACATTGGCGAGCCAGTCAGGATATGTGGTTTCTCTGATGAAGCCCGTCTCGAGTAGCTTGTCCACTTCTTCGTCGATGGCCTTCTATCTTTCGGAAGCAAAAGACCGCTTCTTCTATCTCACTGGCCTCATGCCAGGGTCGATGTTGAGTCGGTGAGTCATTATTTCTGGAGGGATACCGGACATATCCATTACCGATCAAGCGAATACATCGGCGTTAGCTTTCAATAGCTCTATCAGCTGCTGTCGCTCTGGATCGGATAATTGCGACCCGACCCAGATCACTTGTTCAGGGTCCTCTGCTATCGAGATGGAAACCAGCTGTTCAGCCGGTTCACCCGTTCCTCCTCTTCCGTTGGTCCAACCTGTCGACCGGCAGGGAATCCTTCGGTGCATTACTTTGAGCCGAGATTTGGAAGCATCGCCGAGCGAGTTGTTGATCCCCGCGTATTTCTCCAGCTCCATTTTTGGTCAGAAACCGGACCAGTAGGTGGTATGTTGAGACTACCGCTCTAAGAGCGTTTAGTCCGAATTTTCAAGTATGGCGTTGTAGGTCGAGGGTACTTGGACGACCGTGAAAGTTAAGCGGACGGTGCTTTGTCATGGTTCGATTTCAACTGTCACAGGAAGAGTAATTTTTTCTTCCATCATGACGGCATCTCCAGCAAAACAACATAATTTGCTATTGTTGTCGAGACAACAACAACGTCATCATGGAGAGTTTGGATCCCCAAGCGTCTTTATCTGTAAAAGTGATTATATCATCCTGACGCAGCTTCTTCGTTGACTCCCCTTCAGCAGTCGTCCCTCGGTCCAGTCATTTGGAGATCATGTTGATGATCCCGACCGTAGGCTGATTGTTCGCTTCCTCTTCAGTCGGTTGGGGTCGTCGGTCGGGACGGATCGAGTCAGCGGGTTCCTTCGGAACTTTTCGAGATACTCTCATCGTATGAGGGCCTCTATTTCATCCTTAAGCTGGATGCACTGCTCGGTGTTGTGACCGTGGGCCCGATGGAATCGGCAGTATTTTCATCGGTCGAGGTCCTTTTTCTTCAAAGGTAGAAGCCGTCGCAGATATTTTTCTCCTTCGATCTCTATCAAAATCTACGCACGAGGGGCAGAAAGAGGGGTGTAGGAGTCATACCTGCGATGTATCGATCTCGGACTCCGCCGTCGGAGCGATCTCGAATTCTGTCGTCGGGGCGAGATCCGTTTGTCGGTCAGGGGCCCGCTAGGCTCAGCAAAAGCCCGACTTTTCTTTCGCTTCTCCTTCGGACCCTTAGTCTCGGTCAGGCACTGATCGGAAGCTCCTTCGTCCGCGTGCATGTACTTGTACGTGCGCTCCAGCAGTTCGGCATATGTCCGAAGGAGGATCTTATCCAGAGAGTATGTGAATCGGGACCCCCTCAGCCCCTTCTTCATAGCTGAGATAGTCATGTCTTCATTGAGGTCCCGAACCTCAAGCGTGGCCGCGTTGAATCGGATCACGAAGTGTCGGAGCGTCTCATTTTCTCCCTGCTTGAGGGAGAAAAGACTGTCCGAGGTTTGTGGCGGTTTTCAGCTGGTGCTGAAATGGGTCACGAAAAAATGCTTGAGCTGCCCGAAGGAGTGGATACTTCCTGAGTGGAGGCCGGAGTACCAGGCCCTGGCAGCTTTACGAAGTGTGACGGAAAAATCGATACAGAGGAGGGCATCGGTTGTCCCTTGGATTGTCATGAGAGCCTTGTAGCTCTCCAGATGGTCAACGGGTTGGTGGAGCCATCGTAAGGCTCCACATGAGGCATCTTGAACTGACTAGGGATCGGTTCGTTGAGGATGAATCGGGAGAGAGGTTGGGTGGTCTGGAAGTCGATGTCGTTCGAAGACTTCTGTCCATCCATCTGGAGCTGGGTAAGCCGACGGTCGATTTTTCGAACCTATGTTCGTAGTCATCCATCCGTCGGTGTTGAGAATTCCAGGGTCGAATCTCCCGACGAATTTGAGAGGGAGGCGGACGGTGTCCGCGGTCGCTTCTCCTTCCTCGCTCGCTCCAGCTGGGAAGGAGAGGGACGTCGAGACCTGTGGGTGTCACGCCGTGGCCGCCTCTCCCCTTCTCGGTGGGAATGCTGAGACGGCTGCTCTTGAGGAGGAGACGGAGACCGACGCGAGCGTCGGCGGCTGCTTCTGGATGGCATCGGGTGCGCCGCCGGTTGTTCCGCCGGCAGGTGCGGCAACTGGGTTGGTTGTTGCGGAGGCTTTTAACCGCATCCATCAGAACAGTCATCTGCCGTACGATTGCCGCGATCTGTGCCTCCGTGGTCACCACAGGATGTGGAGAGCTGAGTTCCGTCATGAAGAGTGGAGGGGAGGCCTCTTCCCGACGGGAAGAGTACCTTGCTGATCCGGTTGCTCTCGATCGTTGAGTCCTGGTTCTTGTCATCTTGAGAGATTTTTCAAGCTCTGTGGAGGTCGTGCAGTCCCCTTCCTGGTGCACCAAATCTGTTGCGGCCAATCCCCTCGTCGCCTGGTCACCGGGAACGAGCACCTGCAAGGGAAGTCCATACTGACCGGAGATGCCTCCGGCGGGACCTTCCGACGGTCAAGTCAGAGAGAAGACTAGGCAATAGTAGAAAGAATCAGAGGGCTCAGCGATGGAGAGAGGGAGAGCTCGAGAGAGTTTCAGAGAGTTAGAGTGTCTTCTCAGACTTACCCCAAGCTGTTGCTTTATCCTTTTTATAGTAGAAGGCGGTATGGTCCCGCCATCGATGATGTAGACAACTGGAGAGTTATCAAATCATCGGGGGTTGTCAAGTCGTTGATGGGCTGACAGGTCATTAGAATTAATCCATGTCCTTGGCAGGACAGCGCCCCATGTCCTTGGCTGGTCAACGCCCCTGACGGTCGTACAGCATGTCCTTGGCAGGACAGCAGCCCATGCCGGTTGTACGACGTTTGGAAGGGCTGGCCGACTATATGTCGGGATTTGACTGTTGGGTGGTGACTCGGGAGCATAGCCGTTCGATCTGGTGGCTTGTAGAAGTCAGACGTCGGCTGCCCCATCCGACAGAGAGTCGGTGATATAGGTTTGGCCTTTCGACCGGTTGGAGGTAGTATTGGCCTGCTCGACCGGCATACTTCGGGCCGGATATCATCGGTAGTCATTGTCGGAGTCGTCCGTCCGTCGGATGGGTAGAGTCGGTCGTTGGTCAGACTATTCCGGGGATGAGTCAGTGTCGGGGGTCAGTCGGTGAGTCGGCTTCGGGGGTCAGTCGGTATATCCCAACACTTCCCAATGCCTAGGCCCTTCCAAAGCTAGCCATCTCCATCCCACTTCTATAAAAAAGTCCCATCACCGCTCCACTCAGGAGAAGCTCACCTTCCTCCAAAGTGCCAGCCATGTCGTCTAACTTTCTGCCATCACTCCAGATCCAAAACTGGTCCCACCCCAACCCCTATCGGTCCCGATTATGTGTCTGAGAGAGCCTCACAACCTGGTTCGCCATGTGCCTCTACTCCATTCTTCTCTTCGTCCTCGTCATCGGCCTCATTGTCTTCATCCTCTGGCCCAGCCTTCGCCCCACGGCCCCCGCTTCTATCTCTTCTCCTTCTTCGCTCCTGCCATCGCGCAGCCGTTAGCTGGCCTCCTCAACTCGGCCATCTCCTTCAATGTCATAGACTACAACTCCAACCGAAAGATCGGCATCTACTATAACAATGTCTATGACTCGATCTACTACAAGGACCAGGTGGTCGCGTCTAGTCTGCTCCTAAACCCATTCTTCTAGCCACCCAAGAACACGATGCTGGTCCTCGAGGACCTCATCGGGACAGTGCCAGTGGCGGGGGATGCGCTAGCGGCCTAGATGTCGAGTGATGCAGCTGCTGGTCGGATCCAGCTCCGACTCGAGTTGAAATCTGTCATCCGATTTTAGATTCATTGTATACCATATTTGGTTAACTGTGTCATATTCATTTAACTGTATACCATAAAAATTTAACTGTGTGTAATCTTAACTTAATTATACGTAGAATTTATTTAACTATGTATACTATTCAATTAATTGTATACGATGTTAATTTAACTGTGTGCAGGACTCATATAACTATATTCTATGTTACTTTAACTGTATACTATGTTTAGTTAATTGTGTGTTATATTCATTTAACTATGTGTAGTGTTTAATTAACCATATACGATGTTAATTTAACGGTGTGCATAATTCATATAACTGTATATTATATTAGTTTAATTGTATTTCATTTTTAGTTAACTGTGTATCATATTCATTTAACTGTATACCATATAAATTTAACTGTGTGCAGTCCTAACCTAATTGTGTGTAGGATTCATTTAATTATGTGTAGTGTTCAATTAACTATGTACGATGTTAATTTAACTGTATGCAGGGTTCATATAACTGCGTATCATGTTAGTTTAACTGTATACTATATTTAGTTAACTATATGCCATATTCATTTAACTATATATCATAAAATTTAACTGTGCGCAGTCTTAACTTAACTGTGTGCAGGATTTATTTAACTGTATACAATATTCAATTAACTGTGTATGATGTTAATTTAACTGTGTACAGAATTTATATAACTATGTACCATGTTAATTTAATTGTGTATCATGTTTAGTTAACTGTGTGCCATATTCATTTAACTGTATACTATAAAATTTAACTATATACAGTCTTAACTTAACATGCACAGGATTCATTTAATTATGTGCACTATTCAATTAACTATGTATGATGTTAATTTAACTGTATGCATAGTTTATATAACTATATATTATGTTAATTTAACTATATACTATATTTAGTTAACTGTGTGCCATATTTATTTAATTGTGTATCATAAAATTTAATTGTTTGCAGTCTTAATTTAACTGTTCCCAGAATTCATTTAACTATATGCAGTTTTAACTTAACTATATGTAGGATTTATTTAACTATATGTACTGTTCAATTAACTGTATACGATGTTAATTTAACTGTATGTAGGTTCATATAACTATGTATCATATTAGTTTAACTATATACCATATTTAGTTAACTGTGTGTTATATTCATTTAACTGTGTATCATATAAATTTAACCGTATGCAGTTTGTTCCTATAGTAGCTATTATTCTTACAGTCTGATTAAACCTATTGCTAAGCGTGGAACCTGCATGACAATAAATTCATCTTGAAATTCAGAAAAACTTCACTTTCGCATGCAATTTACAAATTACGAAGGAAACACTAAGTCTCATGACTAATTTAGTGTCCAGCCAGGCTAACCCTCTCGAATCAAATGAAAGAAGTACTCTGTAATCAATTCATACAACCATACAAATCATTCTTAAAGAGGAGTTTGCTCCTGTGCTCCATTAATAATATTTTAAAATAGAGAGCATTTTAGAGATTACACAGTCATTTTTATATATTTTATTTTTTAACAATAATATTTTATTATGTTTTTTGGTTTTCTCTTTCCCTTCTTTGTAGCTCCACCTCGCCGCAGCCCGCCTCCCCCAACCAGCCACCCCACCGTAGCCCGCCACCTCACCGCAGCCCACCTCCCCAGCTGATTGGGCCCGCCGCTCACTGCCCCACCACTGCTCGTCCCCCACCGCCACTGCTCATTTCCTCACCCCTTCCCTTCCATCCCTCGGGCCGCCACCGCCCCTTCCACCTCCGCCTCTGCCTCTCTTCTCCCCCAACCCGCCACCATACTGCAGTCCGCCGATCAGACCTATCGCTTGCCGCCCCACCACCATCGCTTGTTCCTCACCCCTTTTCCCTCCTGCCGCTCGGGCCACCATCTCTTCCTCCTTCGCCTCCATCGCCCGCCTCCCCTAGGCCACCACCCACCATAACCCATCGCTCGCTATCCCACAATCTAGATCGAACCTACATAAATCTAGTTGAAGGGCTATCTGTGAGCTCCCTCCCCCATAGATTTATGGCAGAACTTTCTTCTTTATTAGTTCTATTGGATATTAAACAAAGATGATGATATAGATATATAGAAGAAGAAATACGATGGCCGGTAGTTGGGTAAAAGTTCCTCCCACTTTGGCCCATGGGTGGTGACGATTCCAGAATTATAGTTCTCTACCAAGATACGAACCGAAGTGGAGGCAAGATGACGAATCAGGAATGTTTCGCGGCGTGGAAGAATATTTTGATATTTTTAAAATCATCTCACGTCAAAATTATTGGGTTACGGTAAGTAGGGGTCGGAAACTATAATTTTGGTCAATGGACAATTTTTATTATATCGACGTCAATCGCTATTTAAATACTCATAAAAAAAATTCAATAAGCAACATGGAAGACATCAACAGTGCTTTCTTCAACTATAAATACCAGCACACCCAGGCTCCCATCTCCACCACAGCCAACGAACCACCACCACCTTCTACACCTCATACTCTACTCCTGCCAATTCCAATTTGCAATGGAGACCATCCCATGGGCCACATACTTGGCAACAATATTGGCATGCATCCTCCTCCTCAAAACTCTTTACGCAGCCATCGACGTAGGCTAACCTTCCCCAGGGCCAAAGCCATGGCCCATCATCGGCAACCTCAACCTCATCGGCGCCCTCCCCACCGCTCCATCCACGCCCTCGCCCAAGAGTACGGCCCCATCATGCAGCTCCGCTTCGGTTCCGTCCCCATCGTCGTTGCCTCCTCCGTCGACATGGTAAAACTCTTCTTAAAACCCACGACCTCAACTTCGCCTCCGCCCAAGTTGGCCGCCGGCAAGTACACCACCTTCAACTACTCCGACATCACTTGGTCCCCCTATGGCCCCTACTGGCGCCAAGCTCGCAAGATGTGCATCATGGAGCTCTTCAGTGCCAAACGACTCGACTCCTATGAGTACATAAGAGCCGAGGAGATGCGGTTGCTCCTCCGCGGCCTCCACCAGGCCTCCGGGAGGACCATCACCCTGAAAGACTATCTCTCCACTGTTAGTCTTGATGTTATAAGTAGGATGGTGCTGGGGAAGAAGTACTTGGATGAGTCGGAGTCGGAGTCGGAGTCGGCGGAGGAGTTCAGGAAGATGATAGAAGAGCTCTTCTTGCTTAATGGGGTGGTGAACATTGGGGACTATATACCCTGGTTGGACTTCTTGGACTTGCAAGGGTACATCAAGAGGATGAAGGAGCTTAGCAAGAAGTTTGATAATTTTCTCGAGCATGTACTCGATGAGCATAAAGAGAGGATGCTAAGGGAGGGGAGGGTTTTGTGGCCAAAGATATGGTGGATGTGCTCTTGCAGCAAGCCGAGGATCCAAGTTTGGAAGTCAAGATCGAGAGGCATGGCGTCAAGGCCTTCACTCAGGTAAAGTCTTCCCTTTCTTTGTTTTCTTCCTTGTTTGTGTTTTTTTTAAGTCCAATTGACCGTTTGAGGAGCAGCGTCTTGGAATGAACTTACCTAATAACATGCCTGCACTCCTGAGCCACCCTCTCATTCGGACAACTCAGAGGGCCAAGCACAAAAGAGTTTGTTGCTGTGCCTCCCCGGAAATTTTAAAAATAATAAAAAAAGGAAATCATAATATCCAAAAGATTTGATTTACGATTAAAAAAAAATTGATTTACTGATAGTGAATAAATAATATTTCTAAAATATTTCTATTAATCAACATCCGTTCAGCGGCCAATTCATCCATTCAACATGGCAATCATCAGAAGTAGATACAGTTTGTGATGGAAACTAATTTTTTGCTAACTCATGAGGATAACATTTAACTTGCATACAAAGGTGTCTGACAAGCACAGGACAATTCCCCGTCTCGTGCCATGTCAGTACCTAATAGGTGTCTTTAAGTAAGGCAACACCCGGATGTCCACACACGCATGGTTCAATTCACCTATGGAAAATTGAGTTCCATTATGTACTTTTCTTCGTAAACGATTCAGTACGGTCGCTGTGCACACCACAAGCAAGGAACTCGTGGTGCAAAATTACATCGCCGACATACCACCCACAAATCCCTTTCAATCAAAAAGCGCGCCACCTACCATTGCAACTAAACATCGCTCACATATTATGATATTATAATCTTAATTTAAAAAAAAAAAGAAGAGTGAAAGCAGAATATCTATTTTTTTTTGTACATAGCTCCCATCGCAAACTCCTAGCATAGTGGCCTTTGCTGGTAGGATTATCGAAGTAGTGATCCATAGACTCTCTTGGGCCAACCGTATTCATCTGTCCAACTACGTGGTCATTTCACTGGTTGTAAGCCAGAACACTTTCCCTGTTCTCAAACAAGTGGACGAGGAGCTAAGGTCCTCCAAGGCACTTACTTGCTGCCCTTGCTTCATTTTTTTGTTACTCTCTGGTATTATATTCTGACAAGTTGTTTCGTGAACAGCATAGCTATTTTTGTGCGCACACATAATTCTTTTGCTATGTATTAATTAGAAGAAAATTAGTATAACTCATGAGGCTTATTGCCAGACACCGGATATGGTTGATTATGAAATTGCCAAGTCAATATTGGTGGGTCCAGTGAATTTCTGGTGTGAGCGTGAAGAGGGCCCAAAGCATTTTCCGAAAAGATATTTCTTTGTTGGATGAGTTTTATTAGATCCAGCTTTCAAAGTCATATAGAATCCGCAGTTAAATATATAAGTAAATTCTCATGGGTAATTTGTACGACCGTTGGGCCCTGCTCCTA
>KE504751.1:190873-215247 GCA_000441515.1 Elaeis oleifera | reverse complement strand
ATATATATATATATATAATCTCATACATATCTTTTGAATATCTAATAAATTCTATTTAGACGGCTCACCCACCTTGCATTTAGTATTATGGATAAAATTGCAGTGGAAATCTTAATTGCTTGTCATTTGACAAATTTTTTCCCTTGCAAATAATATCTAAGTAAATTTTATGCAAAATATATTTATTGCGGCCAATCCCTATGTGTGCCTGACTCTGATGAAGAGCGACCTAGAAATAAGTCCACTGGCTGGAATTTTGTCTGATGGGGACCCTCCGATGCCTAATTCAGCGAAAAGTGATGAACAGAAAATTTAGAGGAGAATATAGCAGAGTTTTAGTCCAGAAGTTCTCTTTATCATTGCTGTTCCCTTATCTCCCCTCTATAGGCAATACGGATGTAACCGTTGAGTGCATGGGGCTCTGCTTATTATGGCACTAAAGAGATAGTTAACCCCTTTTATCAGACTATAATCATAGAGTTAGTGGGCTATTTATACCTACTGATGGTCGTGGTATGGAGTTGTTACCCGTGATTGAGGTATCGTGATCATGGATTCCAATTGTATAACAAATCGATGATTCTGGTATATCGACTGGAGGTCGGTGATTCTGATATACTGACTGTAAGTCAGTTTCTCATACTTTGTATCGAAGAGTCATCAGTAGTATAGTGTATCAAGTCGTTTGGATAAGTTGCCGCTTAAGAAGATGATCGGGGGTTACTGACAGGAAGTCGGCTTACCAATAGACAGTCGGCCATTCTTCATGTTCCGTGACAGCGATAGAATGTTGGGTGATGAACCCTGTAGATGCTATAGTCAAACCAATAACTCCTCTGGTAGTTATTTTTGATGGTCCGATATTTGTGGCCAATGTTGAGTCGGAGAACTGACCCTATATCGAGGGGAGCAGATCTGATTGTCCCAACAGTTGTCTCCCACTCCCAAGTTCAAAATGACTTGATATGTTGGATGATGGGAGTGAGCGTATCTGCTGTCATGACTTTGAGCCTCGATTCTGTGGTCATTTCGATTGCGGGCATTAATGATGCTCTCAAAAAAAAAATCTCTGGCCATTTTATCGTTTCGACGATCATGCGATCATCATTAGTATATCAAATCAAGGAGATGTTTATTTAATGTTGCAGTCCGTCAGATGGTGGGAAGATTCGATTGATTTGATTTTGATCCATCGGATGCTGCCACGTGTCTGATGATTATTGGTTCTTGACGATTCACGTGGATCATGTTGACGTATTTTGATCAGACAGTAGATGCGTCGAAAGGTCTGAATGATGTTCGGCCCTAACATTGCCATATGTCAGGATCTGGGGGAATCTTGATTTGGATGAACTTATCTCGGTTGTCAGTGGGTTCTATCTAAAGGTCGCTTTCCTCCTTCATTTGGATCTTCTGCAACTCTAAGAATCCGAGCATTTTCCTATGGGTGTCAAGAGCTCCATTGAAGGGAATCATCTTCTTCTCCTTATCTTCGTGATCTCTAGGACTTCCCTTTGCTTTCAAGTTGGCCTTTTCTCCTTCCCTTCACTTCTTTTTCGATTTTTTCCATCATTGTTAATGGCTAGTAGCAGTAGGAAGGGTAAAGGTAAGGTTAGGGAAGATGAAGATAGACTTTCTAGTCCAGAACCTTATTGGGGTAGTCGATCGGTTAGTCTGCTTGACAACTCCCTTTCGAGTTTGGCCGTGAAAGCTTCATCCATGACCGAAATCAAAGTTTTTTGGCTCTGAGAATGATATCGTATCCTGGAGCAGTTTCAGCTTTATGCACCCGATTCGGATGACCGGATGATCTCCCCTTCCTCCAAGCCAAGTAGCTATTTACGTAGAGAACCTTCGAGCATGTCTTCACTTTCTGATTCCGGACTTTGTTCGAAATATTTTTGACTATTATATGATTTGTCCTACCCAACTTGCTCTAGATTCCATTCGGTTAATTATCAATTTTGCTCTGTTGTGTCATACGATTCCAACCAACTCTAGAGTGTCTCTTTTTGAAGCTTTCTTCGTACTTCGTCCACACCCTAAGGTCGAGGTTTGGTGGTTCTTTGGCCCGAAGAAGGGTCTGCATTTTATTACTGGGCTCTCTTCTTCTATCCATGAATGGAAAAATAGTTCTTTTTTCTTCCTCTTTGGCCTGGGGCTTTCTTCTTAAAAGAATCGTAGAGTCAGAACGAGAATAGTAGAGTCGATGTCGTCGATCGAGAAGACTTGCTGCATTGGAAAGATATGGAAGTCCCTCAGCAGTGGGAGCTACTAATGGAGCAGAGCCTGTATGATGTCAGACTTAGTTCAGCACCTTCCGCAGGTATAGCATGGTATTCGTCAATCTTTTATTTTCATTTAATTTCAAATTTGTGGCTAAGTCATTATCGTTATCTATCTACAGGTATAAGACCGTCGATGGATGAGATTCGATAAAATGCCATTAGAAAGAGGTCTGCTGCTAGTGCGGGTCCATCTCCAGGTCTAAAGAAGACCTACCCAACACTGCTTTGGTGGTCATTTCTGAAACCCGCACCGAACTTGTTATTGCACTGTCAACCCTGGGGGTCCTCTTGCCACCTGAAGCTCCTCCTCCAGTTCAGCAATCAAGCAATCATGATGACATCATGATCATTGATCCACCACCTATCAACTCGGCACAAACGACATCTCAGGTGCCATCATCATTTCGTCGATCTTCCACACCCAAATGGATGGCAATGCCAGTTGGTCAACCATTCGCTTAGGAGCATGAAAGATGCTGCAGGTTTCGGCTGGTGGTGAGGCTCCGGAAGACTTGATGGAGCACTTTGATATTTGGGTACCCGTAGGCGAGTCGGCACTGGGGAACCCAAACTAGCCAAACAACTTTTGGAGACTGTTCTTCTCTCGACGGATCGGGAGAATAGAAAGAATCAGACCATGTCCAACATCATTTCATCTTTTACCCATCATCCTCAGCGTAAGTCGATATTTCACTGTTCGTTTGCTCTTGTCTCATTTGCCTTTGTAATTTTAACTGTTATCTTTTCCAGTAGGTGCATGATATGTCGACATTAGAGATAGGATTCCAAGGGGTAATGGAACCTAGTCGAACATGGGCCGACTGAGTTGCAGCTGCAAATGTTAACAAGGAAGTCGCCAATGAGCTTCTTTAAGTGGTGATAGATCGGAAAAAGAAACACAAAGAAGAAATATCCTGATTGAAGGCCAAATTAGCATCGGCTCAACAGACCATCAGCTCCTATGATGTCAGGATTCAACAAAAGAAGAATGCAATCACCCGACTCTAGGAGAAATGTGACGAATGTTTTTGCGAGCTGGAGAATGAGCGGGAGAGGCATCGGGCGACCAAAGCATGGTTGGCACTAGCCTATGCCGAGTCAGCGATTGTGAAGGAGGCGGTGAAGGCTGCTCAGGAGGCTCTTAGTCGAGCCATCAAGGACTATAAGAAGTCTGAAGACTTCAAACAACAGTCCTCGAAGGTAGTGATGACGCTTACTAGATCGGGTATGAGGATGGTAAAGATGCTGTTGCAATGCTTTATTCGGATCTAGATCTGAGTAGCATTACCATCCCGACTCCGAAAGAAAGGGCGACAGAAGTAGCACCGACTATCGAAGGAACTGCTCTGATTACTAAGAAAATCGCACCGACGTCGGTCGAAGTAGAGCTGGTTACTATCGAAGTCCAGGAGGTTGAAGCAGTTGCGATGATCAAAGTTGTTAGTGAAGTCGAGCAGCAATCAATGTAGTTTTCTCTTTTTGTTACCGGATCTTAGTCCGATTTTTATAGCCTTCAGTCGACAATGAAATTTTTTTCTTTATCACCGGACCTTAGTCTGATTTTGTAGTCATCAGTTGGATAATGAAGGAAATTTTTTAAGTGAAATTTTTTGAATATCAAGTAATCAAGTCTCTTTGAATGTAACCATTATTCGTTGTAGATGACTATTGCTAGTTTAAACGAATAGTAATCAGTAATTTATCAACCGATGTCATAATATCTGCCTTTTAGTCAGGTATTAACCAACTATTTGGGCATAATTTCTATAAATTTTTGATATATGCAGACAAACCGAACATCCATTGACCGACCAGAGTCAGATCGATATATTTTTTGACCGATCGTAGTCGAGTCGATATATCTTCCGACTGACTTCGATATATTTTTCGATCGACCATAGTCGAGTCAATATCTTTCGATCGACTTCGATATATTTTTCAATTGATCGAAGTTGAGTTGATATATCTTCTGACCGATCCGAGTCGAGTCGGTATATCTTTCAACCGAGTGAAGTCGGTTTATAGATTAACCGATGGATCGTCGGTCAGACATCATATTTGTAGA
This sequence comes from Elaeis oleifera, assembly GCA_000441515.1. Taxonomy (NCBI): domain Eukaryota; kingdom Viridiplantae; phylum Streptophyta; class Magnoliopsida; order Arecales; family Arecaceae; genus Elaeis; species Elaeis oleifera. The sequence goes on along the minus strand of KE504751.1, from coordinate 210,894 downwards.
TAACTGAATATTCAGTTGAAAGTTTGTTGAAAACTGAACATATCATTTCAAACATATTATATTATATTGACAAACTTCATTGATAATACATTCATAGATTGTCGGTATTTCATATCTGAGGGACAGTTGTTCCGTCGAGGGTCTCAAGTCGATATGCACTCGAGTGAAAAATTTTAGTCACCCTGCATGGGCCTTCTTAGTTAGAAATAATTTTCTTGCTCCAAGGATTTTAAAACTTCTGCTTTTCTCAAAATCAAGTTGTCGGGATGGAAGACCTTCAGTTTAACCCTTGTATTGTAATATCCAGCCACTCTTTGTCGATATGCAGCCATCCTTATTTGAGCTTGTAACTGAACCTCCCGGAGTAAATTCAAGTTGGCTCTTCGACAGTCGGAATTACTTGACTCTGCATACTATTCGATCCTCATTGATGGTAGTCTAATCTCTAATGGGATCACTATCTCCATTACATATGCTAGATTGAACAGCGACTCTCCTGTTGGGATGCGAGGAGTCGTCCAATAAGCCCATAAGACTGGATATAATTCTTCTATCTATAAATCCTAGATTTCATTCAGTCTGATTAATTTTGAGACCATATAGAATCATTCAGTTTGTCACTTTCACTTCTCCGTTTGACTACGGATGGCTGACGCAGGTGAGTTTGTGGGTGATATAAAGTTTTGCACCGAACTCTTTGAACTTCTAATTATTGAATTATTGATCATTGTCAGTAATAATGGTGTATAGCAATCCGAATCAATATATAATAGATTTTTGGATGAAGTCTTCCATTTTGCCTTCAGTAATTTACACTAAGGGTTAAGCTTCCACCCTTTTGGTAAAATAATATACGGCAATGATTAAGAACTTCCTCTGACCAGTCGTTGGAGGGAAGTGATCGAGTATATCGATTCTTCATTGTGCAAAGGGTCATGGTGCAATAATTGGTGTCAACTGATTAGCTAGTTGATGTTGAATATTAGCCTACTTTTGACATGCTTCGCACTTCCAAACAAACTCGACAGCGTCTTTCTTATGGTGGGCCAGTAATACCCCTGTCGTAAGATTTTATAAGTCAGTGATTTGCCCCTCAGGTGATTTTTGTAAACTTTTTGTGGACTTCTCGGAGAGTATAATCAGCTTCGAGAGGTTTCAAGCACTCGAGTAATAAAGAGAGAATAACTTTTATATAGTTGTCTATTCATCAGCACATACTGTGAAGCCATCCATCTTAGCTGTTTGGCTTCCAATGAAATTTAGGGTAGAGTTCTCTCGATCAAATACTAAATGATTGGATCCATCTAGTGTGGTTCATCATTTATTTGTTGCATTTCATCGACTTTATCGATACTCAATTATTTGAGGTATTCAATAAATGCTCGGTTGAGTAGATTGGAAGAAGTAGTCGTCTGTCGGAAAAGTGTGTCGGTGCATGTATTTCTATTCTAGGGATATGAAAAATTTTGAAATATTTGAAAGTTTGGATGAGATTTTTCATCTTTCGAGGTACTTCACCATGATCGGATCTTGGATCTCAAATTTACCTTTAATCTGTCCGATGATCAATTATGAATCGGTGAAAACCTTCAATTTATCCATACCAAGCTCTTTTACAATCTTCATGTCAGCTAACAAGACTTTATATTCGGTTTGATTATTTGAAGCTTTAAAGTTGAACTGAAGGACGTATTTAGTTACTATCCCTTCAAAATTTATGAATATGAGGTCAGCTCCATTTTTTTGAGCATTGGATGCTCTATCAATGTGCAATACCCAATCAAATTCTGATTCGACCTCTGAGCTTTCAATTTGCTTAGATTTGTCATTTGATTTATCGTCGGATATGGTGCACTCGATGACAAAGTTGATCAAGACTTGAGCTTTTATTGACGGTTGTGAACGATACTGTATACCAAATTTACTGAGTTTAATTATCTACTTTGCCATCCGACCAAAGGTATCTGGTCACTGCAAGATTGCCTTCAAGGACTGGTCTATTAAAACGACTGTTGAGTATGCTTGAAAATATGGTGGAAATCTCTAGATCGAAATAATAAGAGAGTAGACCATCTTTCTATCTTCGAATATCTAGTCTCAGTGTCATGTAGTACTTAGCTTGTGTAGTAAATAGGCCTTTGAGTTTGATTTTCATCTTCCTTGATAAGAACCAAACTAACCACTTCTGAAGATGTGACCAAATAGAGATATAGCATTTCTCCTTCCTTCAACTTTGTAAGTAGTGGAGGAGATGTCAAGTACCTTTTAGGTCTTCAAAAGCCTATCGGCATTCATCCGACTATAGGAAGTCATTTGTTTGCTGCAAAATCTTAAAGAAGGATACACATCTTTATATCGATTTTAAAATGAATTGGCTAAGTGCGGCAATTCTTCCATTCAACTGTTGTATCTCCTTTTCAGAGTTGGGATGCTTCATGTCAAGAATAGCCTTTATCTTCTTTGGGCTAGTTTCAATTCTCCACTGTGACATGAGAAATCCAAAAATTTTTTCAGTTGTTATACCGAATGCACGCTTAGTCGGATTTAGTTTCATCTGATGTCGTTGATGTATATCGAAAGCTTTCTTCAAGTCTTGGACATGATCATGTATTTCAATGCTTTTCACTAGCATGTCATCGACATAGACTTTCATATTTCATCCGATTTATTTTTTAAAGACTTTATTGACCAATTGTTGATAAGTCGCTCCAGTATTCTTCAAGTTGAATAGTATCACTTTGTAGCAGTAGATACCTTTATCGATCGTAAAGGCTGTATTCTCTTCATCTTCGGACATCATTCAGATCTGGTTGTATCCCAAAAAGGCATCCATAAAGCTCAAGAGTTTATACCCTGATGTTGCATCAATTAGTTAATCAATTTTCGACAGAGAAAACTATTCTTCGGACAGGATTTGTTTAAGTCGATATAGTCGATGCAGATTCATCATTTTTTATTGACTTTCTTTACCACCACAACATTAGCCAACCAGTTCGGATAGTTGACTTCCATGATGAAGTCTGCTGCAAAAGTTTATCGACTTCTTCGTCGATGGTCTTCTACCTTTCAGGGGCAAACTTCTTTTCTTTTGCCTCACCTGTTAAATTTTAGATCAATATTTAACCGATGAGTTATCATATCTGGAGGAATCCCAGGCATGTCGACCGCCGACCAGGCAAAGACATCGATGTTACTTCTTAATAGATTTAGTAGTTGATTTCACTGCAACTCAAGTAGAAGTGACCCGATTTGAACAATTTTAGTCAGATCATTTTCTCCCAATGGGATCGAAATCAGTTGTTCAACTGGCTCATCTTTTCTTCATTATCTCTTTGGTCCAGTTTGTCAATCGACAGAGGGTCTTCGGATTTGTTGCCATCGATAGAATCATGAAGTAGCATCGTGTCAGTTGTTGATCCCCTCGCATCTCCCCGATTTCATTTCTTATCAAAATTGAACAAGAAGATGGTATGTCGAAACAACCACTCTCAACCCATTAAGTCCCGATCGTCTGAGTATAGCATTATAAGTAGAAGGTACTCAGACAACAGTAAATGTTAAGAGGACGGTACTTTATTGTGGTTCGATTCCGACAGTTAAAGGGAGAATAATTTTTCCCTTTACTCCGACTGCATCTCCTGTGAAGCCGACTAAAGGGGTAGAAACCTTCTCGAGTCGATCGATTGGTAGCCGCATTTGAGAGAAGGTGGAGTAAATAAACATCCATAGAACTTTTATTATCTACAAGGATTCTTTTTACATCATAGTTAGCTATCATCGCCGAGATGATGACAGCATCATCATAAGGAGTCTGTACTCCTCGAGCATCATCATCCGAGAAGAAATTATATTGTCTTGTCGTTGCTTCTTGGATGATTCTTCTTTGAACTTGCCCCCAATCTCTTGGTCGTCCTGCGATCATATTGATAACTCCCACCATTAGTTGATTGTTGTTAGCTTTCCCAAATTGAAGATGAGATTGTTGATCGGCAAAAGGTTGAGTCGGACGGTCGCATCGATATTTTTTGAGATAGTCCCATCAGATTAGGCTTCTATCTCATCTTTGAGTTGAATACACTATTCGATATCGTGATCGTGATCATGATGAAACTGACAGTATTTCTTCTTGTCGCAGCTCCTTGATGGCACTTTCATTGGTGGTGGACGATGAAGAGAATCTTCTCCTCAATCTCCATTAGAATCTGTGCACGAGAAGCAGAGAGAGGAGTGTAGGAGTTATACCTGTAATTGAAGTTATTTGATTTTAGACTCCAATGATGGAATGAAGTTCCTCTATTGGCTGATACCCGAATTGGTCCAGTCGGGCTCCATTCTTTTTTTTTAATTTTTTCTGACTTTTTTCTTTTGATTGACGTCAATTAGTAGCACCCTCGTCTGTGTAAAAATATTTATATGCATGCTCGAGAAGTTCTGCATATGTCCGAAAGAGCATCTTATCCAGAAATAAAGAACCTAGAACTTCTAAGCCCCCTCTTCATAGCCGAGATGTCCATGTCCTCATTGAGGTCTCGGACTTCAAGTGTGGCAGCATTGAAATGCACCACGAAGCTTTTTAAGATCTTTCCTTCATTCTGCTTGATGGAGGAGAGACTGTCGGATGTTCACGGCATTCTTCTACTAGTATTGAAATGAGCCACGAACGATTGCTCCAAGTACTCAAATGAGTGAATGCTTCCCGGTTGGAGCCTAGAACATCAGGCTCGAGCAGCTTTCCGGATGGTGGTTGAGAAACTTAGACATAAGAGGGTGTTAGTTGCCTCCTGAATCATCATGAGAGTCTTGTAGCTCTTCGATGATGAACAGGATCGATGAAACCATTGTAAGGCTCCACTGCAGTATCTTGAGCCGAGTCAGAATCGGCTCATCCAAAATGCATCGGAAGAAGGGCGAAATAGTGTGGATACTGAAGTCATTGGAGGAACCCCGATTTTCCATCTAAAGTTGAGCAAGTCGATGGTCAATCTCTTTTAACTTGCACTTATACTCATCGAGCCGTCGTTGCTGTGAGACTTCAAGAGTAGAATCCTCTCCTGAAGAGCTTGAAGGCGAGCGGGCCACTTCTCCTTTTTGCACTGTGGTGAAGAGAAGGAGAAGGAGACCGCCGTTGTTGGTGGATGGCACGGTGATAGTGCTGGGATGGCTGTGACTCGACACGATGGGAATGTCGAGCCGGTCGTCGTTCCAGAAGTGGAGAAGGAGACCGCCGTGGGGTGCAGCGACTGTGCCTGGATGGCACTGTGTATAGCACTGGCTCCTCTACCACCGACTGCTGCTGTTGTTGCTGTGTTTGCTAGAGACTATGAACTGCCTCCATCAATGTCTTCACTTATTGTACCTTAAGACAGAAAATTGTGGAGTGTCCGCAATAATGATCGGATGCAAGAGCTAGGCTCTACCGATGGAGGTGGGAGATCTTCCCGACGGGAAGATTGCCTTATGGAGCTGGTGGAAATATTCTAGGCTCTCATTTTTGGTATGATGGTTAGATTTTTTAAATGCCCCTTCCTGATGCACCAATCTGTTGCTGTCAATTTCGTATGCGCCTAATTCCGATGAAGAGCGACTTGTGAAACAAGTCCGCTAGCTAAAATTTTATCTGACGGAGACCTTCCGATGCCTAAGTCAGCGAAAGGTGGTGAATAAAAATTTAGAGTAAATTTAATAGAGTTTTGGTCTAAAATTTTTTTACCAATGCTATTTCGTTACCTCTCCTTTATAGGCGATTTGGATGTAACTATTGAGTGTATGGGGTCCCACTCATTAAAGGGGTAGTTAACCCCTATTATCGGGCCAATCATAGAGTTAGTGGGCAGTTTATGCCCTCTAACAGTCGTGGTATGGAGTCGTTACCCCTGAATGAGATATTGTGATCGTAGATTCCTATTGTATAACTAGTCAATGATTCTGGCATATCGACTGGAGGTCGGTGATCCTGATATATCGACTATAAATCGGTTTCTTATATTTTGTACCAAAGAGTCGTTAGTAGTATAGTGTATCAGGTCGTTTGGATAAGTTGCCACCTTTGAATATGATCGGGGGTTACCAACAAGAAGTCAGCTTACTAATAGATGGTCGGCTATTCTTCATGTTTCGTGACATGGATAGAATGTTGGAGAGATGAACCCTGTAGATACTATAGTCAAACTAGTAACTCCTCGATCCGGCGGTTATATTTTGATAGTCCGGCATCTGTGGCCAATGTTAAATCGGAGAATCGATTCTGAATCAGAGAACTGATTCTAAATTGGAGGGAGCAGATTCGATTGTCCTATCGGTATTTTTTCAAATTTAACATATATATGCTGCATGCCTTTCCATATGCCTTGAATGTGAATTTACTAGTAAAACAAAACCAAATCTGAACATGCTGAAACCGAATATGGTAGTGTCTAAAGAGAGAGATGAGTTTGTTAACATCCGCCATTGAAGTGACCCTGTTTAATCTATTATTTTCGCCTTGTCAGTGTTTGCTGTTAGGAGGCCAAAAAGTGATATCCTGTTTATCAAAAACGAAATATAAGAAAGAAAGCTAGATAAGTTTAAAGTTGGCGCTATAATCAACTCTTACAAAGTAATCAGTTCTTATAATTTACTATATATTGATGCTATGCTGATTTAGAGGTAGCAATGGACGGAACTCCGTTATGCAAGGAACATTTCACTCCTAGGCTTCAAGTTTAGTGTGTGAATCATTTCTCTAAAAATAAATATTAAATACAATAAAATTATTTTAAACCTCTTTTGTATCTGAAAAATCGATCACGTATTATATTTATAAGTAACTGATTTTTTTCTTACCAAAAAAAAAAAATAATTGATTCTTTTGTTCGCTGGGGTGGAGATTGGAATTAATGCCAAATGAAAATTTACTTCCTGTATTGATTTGGCTTGTGTTTTTCAATTCAGTGGCCATTTCTGCTAATACAAATGTGTGCTTATCATTTAGGATTGATGTCACAAAATGAGATAAGATAGTATCAAAGTTAACATATTTGGCTCTTTTATATTACTTTTTGGTATCAAGGCAGTCTGAAAGTCATTAGAGTAACTTTTGCTTGTCTACCCAATTCCAGGATTAGCATGATGAACATTGTTACATGAATGTTGTTTCAAGAAGAGGTACCTTATAACAACACAAATATCCTTGGGTAGTTTATCCTAAATTATCTGCTTGATCTGTGACCTCGTTCCCCTTTCCAAATATCCGAACAATGGAAACCTTGAAAGGATGACCACCATGTTCCACGGGTTATATGGACAGATGATGGGAAGAGGACGAAGGACAATTTTGACCGTCACAATCACCAAGGCCCTCTCCATCTAGATGGCACTTGACCTCGGTGGATGCACGGCATATCCTACTACCAGTAGGTTAGATGAGAAATGGATTGTCAAACGGTGATATTTGACCAGAGGCCACATTCATCTTGTTCTTTAGAATTAATTCAAATGGGACAATGTGGATGGATTGGATATGTGGTTTATGATGGTACTCAAATGGTACTATGAAGGGACGTTGCAACTCTTGGGCCAGGAACTATGATAGATGAGGCTCGGGTTGTATCTTTTGCGTGAGAGAACGATTGATCTTCTTTGGCGACATTGCCCGCCATATCGCACCCGGCACAGATTTCAAAGTACTCCGTATAAATCTCAAAGCACTCAGAAATTAATAGGTTATCCATCGATACGTGCAGATCTCAAAACAACTATTGTGCGACCCAATGGTTGATTTGTATGAAGGAGAGTGAATCCTTCTTTCATGCGAAAGATACAACCCTATACCTGATACACGATGGTACTTTCAGCATGAAATTTGGTGCCAAAGATGGGTTGAAGAGCAAATGTTTCTGCTGAATTTCTATTAACAAATCAGACCAGAAGATAGGTTTAGGTGATGCACGAAAATCTTCTGAGGTAGCGCTAATGCCCCGTTAGATTGTGATCTACCATACCGAAAAAAAAAAGAAAATTACAAATCACGAAGTGCTCGTTGGTTTGCAAGAAGATTTTTTTTTATTAAAATATTTTTTTGCACAGCTAGTTTCTAGAAATATATGCTTGAAAAAATAGTGTTAATATATTTGATTTATCTGAAAAAAATGATACATTATACAGTACTTTATGTTCGGTGAAATATTTTTTTGTTTTGAGAAATTATATATAATATTTATTATAATCTAAATAAAGAAAAGATATCGAGCCTTCAAAATCATTTTTGAAAAGACAACTCCAACATCCAAACGGTTGGGAACGAGAAAAATATATATTCCATATGACTATTTAAAAAAATATAAAAATTATTTTATAAAAATTTATTTTATTTTAAAAAAATATTTAAATAAGAGAGATTTTTTATTTGATATTTCAATACGATTTTTCAAACAGTTGGGGTCCGAAAGGATAAAGGTAAATCAAAAGGATTTAATAAACTAAGGAAAACAACCTTCAGAAAATTACTTCCACGACTTCTCTTTTGTCGCTTTGTGCTTCTTCCTTAACGAATCTTCTCTTTGACGGCTACATAGATGCCTTACGTGTTGTTAGTGTATATTATCTGACCTCATCATCATCTAAATATGTGGCAGTAGATTGTTATTTGAGTTAACTGTTCCTCCATGATCATATTGGCCTATGATCGATCTGAAGAGTATTATCTATTAGTCGGTTTAATCCAAAATTGATCCTAAACAGAACCTTCATCTCAGTTTGTGGCTGATCTGCAACATCTTACTTCAGTTATCATCCGACATGATTATTGATATTAAGGATATGATGTTCAGTTCAGACGGTTACCGATATCAGCTATTCCACATCAGTCTATCACCACAGTTCATCACTACGTGGACAAACATCTCACGATCTTTTCACAACTGATCATTCTGTTATAATAATTTTAACGGTCTAACAATTTTTTTTAAGACCTAAGCGAATGCTCTCTATAAAAAGAGAAATATGATACTCTCTAGGAGGTAAGTCAGAACTCACAGAGATAAAATTCTGCTAAATTTTCATTGAAAAAATCAAAATTCTCTCTATTTTTAATCTTTAAATCCCTACTTCTTATTTATATTTTTATTTTATTATTATTTTAAAATTTTGACTGACTTAAATATCTAAAATTTAAATCGAATGATACCTTCGTGATTTAAAATTTTTTATAAATTTATTCATGATCTACATCAGCTCGACCGTCAGCAGCTCTCCAACTCATTTCAATACTGACCGCATCTATTTTCTCCCAAGCAGCAACACGTGCCATGTAGCATATATAATGTGTTCTGCAGGACAGAGTACAGCGTATACATAGCTGGCGTGGAGTGCCTCAAATATGGCCACAAAGATCCCAACAAGCCGGGCCCACCTTTCCCTTACCAAGAATGCAACTCACAGTGGCTGAACAGCTGACCCGCTCTTCTACCAACAACATTCCACTTTCTGATAAGGTGACGACCTCCTTGACGCATCACTCACTGATGGTGGGTGAGTCGACGGTATCGGTCCGCGCAAGTTGAAGACTAATGCCATCGTGGCAGGTGAGCGGAGTCGTGCCCGAGCCAGCACTCGTTTATCAAAAGGTGCTGCACGCCCTACCCATTGCCCGAAGCTCCGTGCTGAAACTTCTACCATTCTCTTTGGTAGCGTGCTCTCTGTCAGTGTCTCCGTAACCATGGCTCCAACCTCATTTGAAGAATTCCTCCTCGCCGCGCCGCAGATGGCCAGGACTAGAGGCCTCGATCCAAACCTCATCGGTAAGTTCGCCCTCATAGTCGCCGCTGGTGGGCTGATGCTGGGGTACGATCGCCACCGTCGTCGCCACCACCACCACCTGGACTTGGCATTCCAGGTCTACCTCTTTGCAGATATCATGACCTTCATTCTGGGGCTCTTGCTGATGTACCGTTTAATGGCGGCACCTTCGGATTCTACCACCACCGGCAACGGCAAGATCACGACGTGGGTGACTCTGTTCATGTCTGTTGTCACCCTTGCCCTAGGCTCTTATCTCCTGATCTTCGCAAATTGTCATGGGTAACGCTGGACTAGCGGAATTGGGTGTCATGGACTTGGTCAGTTGGAGCCCGCATGCCTCCCATATCCCTAGCTCATCTATAGATAGTTGATGTTGTTTTACCTGTTCTGTTCTCAGGATTGTGAGTTTGAGCAAGTACTGCTGTGTGACTTTCATTTCTCAGAGATCCGTCAGGGTGAGTTCGAAAGGAAAATGGTTGCATGTTTCTATGTGCAAGGTTGAACTAACTAATTAAATAAATGGTGGTGTGCTCTAAATTCTTCTCTCTTTCAGCGTCCGATTATAGAAGCCTTTTTTAAGAGAACCAAAAACCAAAACAAAAGCAAAATCTGTGTTCGATTTGCTCCAATTATGTCGGATGCTTCGTGGCCTTGATTACGAGAGGATACATTAGTTAGTCCAATAACAAGAATATACGGCTAAGAGAAATTTTTTGTGCACTGTCTGTGATATAGAAAATCTGACGTAGAGTGTACTGTTTATCTTATTAGATCATGTAGTCATCATTTTTCAACGTGAATTTAATGTCCATAATTTATTTTTTGTTAAATTTAATATTAAAATATTTTTTTTAAAAAATTATGATATCTTGATATTATGACATTCTATATTAAATTATAATTTTTTACACATAATATCATAATTTTTTATAAAATATTATAAAATTATATTTTATTATTTAAATTTAATAAAAAAATAATTATGGATAACGAATGGACAACAGATTTCTACGCCGCAGGCGCTGCACAAACAATTCCGCGTGCAGCTAATCAAGAGGGCCCAGATGGGCCATATATATTCAAAAAGAACACGAAGCCCACAAGATGATGAATGGGAGGCTCGCAGCCGTTCGTCCCTCTGTCTTCTCTTCCGGTTATAGTCAACCGCCCTTCGTCCTTGCAGCCGCCGTAGATGGGGGAGATCGATAGTCGGCGATGCGGATTGGGGTTTTGGTGAGTCAACTTATCGATCGTTTCGTTTTGTTGGTACTTTTTTTTTGTTTTGTGATGTTTTTAATTTGGTTCTTTTCTGGAAAATCTTTAACTAAGAGTCCAAAAATTCATCTTTTCATAGATGTTGTGGGTACTGATGTTGAATTAATTTAATTTAAAATCAGGAGATTCTTAATTTTCACTCATTGTTTTTTTCTTTTTTCAAGAAAGTTTAGGGCATTATTGTAGGGTTTAATTTCCTCAGTTGGATTCTTCGGTGGGTTGTTCACTCTGATGATTGATATTCAACAATGTTTTGATTGTCACATAATTCTTTTCTTACATTTGATCTTCTAAAATCTGATCATTACTTCTTATAATGGCCTTAACTGACAGCATAATTATTTTAAACTTTGCATAAAACACGTATTTCTTCAATTTTTTTTGTTAATTTGGTTTGTTATTTACCGTACCCTCAAAATAATAATAATAATAAGAATAATTGACGACTCAGCCTTTACGATACAGTTTGGAGCACTTATTTAATTATAAGCAAGCATATAATTATCTTCCTCCTAAGACTTGAACATGGGTTAATAATACATAAAATAGGACTATTAAGATTAATGCCTCGAAATTTGACCAACGCTGAATTCACAGCGAAGTCTGCAACGACAAACAGAGTCCAACAAGTCCAAGATCAGCCTAAATGGAGTCCGGATGAAGTTATGGTTGAAAAAACTCTGCACGAAGATTGGAGCAGCGGAGGTTGGTGGCGGCCGGTGGCTGCCCGACGGAGCGAGTGCGCACGGTAGTGCACGGACCAGCCGCAAGCATACAGACATGCGGGCGCGTACGGTGCGTGGCCCAAGCCCAGGCAGGCGTGCGCAGGCACAGTCCGTGCGTGACTTTCATATGGTCCATGCGTGGTGCATGGATTGGCGGTCCATGGGGGCTGCAATGGATCGAACAGGCATTTCCCGCTCGCTTCTTGCGGTCCACCGTGAACCAACGGCATTTCGAAGCCGTTTCTTACGGTCCACAGTATTATTTCATGGATCGGTGTGCGATCGAGTGGTTACAAATGATTTCGATCGTGTTTGGACGATTGTCGATAGTTCTAGGGAGATCAGCAGGCATGTAGCATGCGATGAGGTATGATCGAACAGCTCAGGGATGAGCCGATCGAGATATGATGGTTCATAGGCATGTTCGGGTGATAATCGGAGTGAATATCCGATCAGGGCTCGGATTCAGTCTTTAAAAGGACTTGTGGCAGCGAACAGAGTGCAGCACGACGTGGTGTGTTCGGTCGAAGACCCATCACAATAGCAGACCGAGAGAAGCTGGTAGAGAGCAGAAATAGGGTGCTTTAGGCAGACTGTCAGGCAGCAAACAGCGGTCACTTCAGAGGTTTAAGAGATTTTCCTAGAGAGAGAGCTTTTATGAGGAAAAGATTGGGTGTACAAGGGCTGAGGGTGTGATCTCCTCTTATAATTTTTTTTTCTCATAGTGAAGCTTGCATGCCCCATGGAGGCGAGCTTTTTGGTTGATCCATGTATTTGATTATTTTTTATTTTATTTTTTTTTCTTCCTTTTGCTACGCATGTTATCAAAAAAGTCCTATGAAGATGGTGTCCTGGCTAGACATCCCCAATAAGTGGTATTATAGCGAGGCGGTACCAAGACGTAGGTTGTGACGGTGGTGATCAAGATTGAAGATGGAGAAGACAGGCTCAATCAAGATAGAAATCAATTGGTTCGATGGGAAGAGTAATTTTTCTTATGGCAAACGAGGGTGAAAGACGTACTCATCTAGTAAGGGTTGATTGATGCTCTTTTATGCAAAGAGAAGCCGTTTATCATGGAGGTGCAGGATGGGAGGCGACTCTAGATGCAGGTGGGGAGTACCATCCGCATGTACCTGACAGATAAAGTGGTGATACATGTACTTGACAAGATGTTCCCGATAATGTTGTGGTCGAGGCTCAAGGAGTTATACATGACGAAGTCTCTCACCAACACTCTTTTTCTCTGAAGGCAGTTCTACCAACTACGGATGACTGAGAGACAGAGCGTGCAAGAGTATCTCAGCCACTTCCAAAAGATCTTCACTGACCTCATCAGTGTTGGCGAGAAAGTTGAGGAGAAGATCAAAGCGCGGGTCTTGCTAGCATCGCTTCCTCCTTTAAATGAGTCCTTGGTGACTGCTCTTCTAGTGAAAAAAAGTACCATCAAGATGGACGAGGTTACTACGGCGATTCTTCAAAATGAAGTTCTCAAGAGAGAAACCTAGCTTTGAGCTCAAGCGGTAGCTCAGTTTTGATGGTTTTGGAGGAGCAGGAGGCAGTAGATGGAGCGATAGGAGATCGCAATGAGGCGGTTCAAGTCCAGGATGAGGGACTTTAGTAAGACCAGATATTATCAGTGTGATGAGTTAGGATATATAGCCAGAGATTGCTCTCAACTCAGGGATCAAACGAGGGCTACTACAGTGACGACCAGTAGCAAGTCAGAGGATGATGTTCTGGAGATATCTGATGAGGCATCTACTTCTTCACAACAGTGGATTTTAGATTCTACATGTATGTTGCAGAGAGAAGCAGTTTGACTCTCTTGAGAGCAGTGAGGGCACTGTTCATCTACTAGATGGATCAAGCTATGCGATCAGAGACATCAGAACGGTCAGCTGAAAGACACATGATGGTGCAGTAAGGAGATAGGGGGAGGTCCGATACATATCCGATTTCAAGCAGAATCTTATCTCATTGAGCAAACTGGATTCGAGAAGTTACAAGATGATAACTTGTGGAGGAATCCTAAAGATATTGTGTAGTGATAGGGTTATTCTGGAGGGGAAGAAGAGGACGAGAGGATATTATTACTTGACGGAGAGCTTAGTGCGAGGTAGAGCTTTAGGAGTCAGGAGGAGCCCAGAGCGAGGTGGAGCTCTAGGTGTAGGTGGATCGAGCATGAGACGTGGGACTCAGAAGGATGAGAGATGATATCGTAGGATGAGATTCTTATTGCCGCATGATGATACTCCAAACAGGTCTCAGATCAAAAAGAGCACATCGTACAATGGAGATGGGATCGAGCGGCCTGGCTCGACTTCTATGTTTGTCCATCCATGATCAGCAGCTGATTGCCCAGGGCATGGAGGCGAACAGATCCAGAAGCTCTTAAAGTTAGGAGGAGGCCGAATGTCGAGTTGAGATGGAAATTATTAAGATTTTATATCTCAAGATTCGATCCATATTTAGCCCACAACAAGATCCGCAATGACAAACAGAGTCCAACGAGCCCAAGATCAGCCTAAATGGAGTCCGGATGAAGAAGTTACGATCGAAGAAAGTCTGCAACAAAATCGAAGCAGCAAAGGCCGACGGGGGGCCGGCGGAGCGAGCGCACGCGACGCGTGGGCCGGCCATGAACGCACGGATGCACGGGCGCATGCGATGCACGGCCCAGGCCCAGGCGGGCGCACGCGATGCGCGGCCCAGGCCCGACGGGCGCACGCAGGCGCAGCCGTGCGTGACTCTCACACGGTCCACGCACGGTGCATGGACCTGTGGTCCATGGGGCCGCGGTGGACTGAACGGGCATTTCCACCGCTTCTCGTTGTCCACCGTGGACCAGCGGCGTTTCGGAGCCATTTTCACAGTCCACAGTGCTATTCTTGGACCGGTGCATGATTGGATGGTTGCGGATGATTCCGGTCATGATCAGATAGTTGTCAACAATTCTAGGGAGATTAGCGGGCATGCAGCATGTGATGGGATGCGATCGAATGGCCCAGAGATGAGCCGATCGAGATCTGACGGTTCATAGGCACGTTCGGGTGATAATCGGTGTTCATGTCCGATCAAGGCTCGGAATCAGTTTCTTAAAAGGACTTGTGGCAGCAAACAAAGTGCAGCACGACGTGATGTGTTCGGCTAAGGACTCAGAGCAGCAGCAGATCGAGAGGAGCTAGTAGAGAGTAGAGACAGGATGCTTCAGGCAGACTATCAGGCAGCAGACAATAGTCGCTTAGGGGTTTCGGAGGTTTTCCTAGAGAGAGCTTTTATGAGGAAGAGTTCTTATGAGAGAAAGATTGGGTGTACGAGGGCTGAGGGTGTGATCTCTTCTTGTAATTTTCTCTTTTCTCATAGTGAAGCTTGCATGCTCCGTGGAGGCGAACTTTTTGGCTGATTCACATATTTGATTATTTTCTATTTTATTTCTTCTTTCTTTCTGCTGCAATACGTGGTATCGAAAAGGTTTTGCGGAGGTAGTGTCCTGACCAGACATCTCCAACATGCACGATATCACATCTTAAGGATACAATAAAATGCGATCAGCAAAGAAAGGGGAAAAGGCAAAAGAAAAGGAAAAAAGAAGGAAAAAAAAATCCTAGATCTTAACCTAGGCTTTCCGAGGGAAAAAAAAAAGAGGAATAATCATGATGCTTGACAAGAAGGGTTCCTAAACTAAATCCCTTTTACTGAAAATTAATAAAATCCTGCAGATTATGTGTTTATATATGTGTTTGAAATCAGAAGTTTCTCACCCAAGTACATTTGCAAGAAAAATGTTTTGCGTTGTCCTACTTTATTTGGCAACTTAGAAATTAATGTGATGCATCTTTTGGTTAATTCTCTCAATTCATTCACTAATTATTTGTTGTGTCATTTAATTGTTAGCATTTCCTATACATTGTTTCTATTATGTCAGATCCATAGACATTTTTTTGTTTTGGTAAAGATCCATAGACATATTTTGATGAAGCCTTTTAACACTGAAGATTTTGCGCCCCTAGGGAGGCACTTGGTTTGTGCCAGTTAACATTTGTGTTTTACAAGGCTTGGCTTTTTGAAGGCCCGCCTGCTCTCAATGAAAATTCCTGTTTGAGTTAGTGAAATGCAAATTAGAGATTACGGTGATGCATCTTTTGGGAACGAAAATTCCTGCTTGGGTTAGTGAAGTTCTTCTGAAACTAGCTTATTGTAAATTATAGCTAATAATTTAAGATTTATGGACAATTATTAGTTAATCAAGGATATAACAATTCATCACACACCCCAATTGATGTTTTTAACTTTTTAATTATTTGTCATGAAACCTGCAGCTATAATTGGAGAACAAGTGGTGACATATATAGGATTAGCCATAATAATCATTATTTATCTTATGAAGAAGAATATAATGATGACAATATTAGCTTATAGTTTTGTAGAATAAAATTCATTGGATGCAAAGTGATTAGATTCATTTCTACCCAAATTTGGAGAATGGATAGGTAACTACTTAAGAATGAGAAATTCTTGTGCACCGCCGCCTGTGGTGATTGGCTCATGTGCTGGGCCAGGACATGGTGCGCGAAAAAAAATTTTTTTCCTTCAGCCCTGTATGTGAGCCAATCATCACAGACGGTGCGCGCAATTCTACACCGCCCCAGCGCACAAAGAATTTCTCCATAAGAATTAACGCCAATTATAATTGAGGTGCTACAGATATGCAATGCTTAGGCCTACAAATGAGACTGGTCGGAATAGATCATTCTTGGCCCAACTTGACCCAATTACATATTTGAGTCATAATTCTAGACCAAGATCCAACTCATTAGTTGATTGAGTGAGATCAAGTCAGGTCCCCGCAAAAGTGATTTTAGCCTCACAGGTCATTTGGGGCAAGTCAACATAGAGGATGACTTGGACCCAAATAGAAATATTCAAGTTTGGGTTGAGATTGGATTGTATCATATTTGTAGTTCAAATCAGGCATCTGGCTGCTCTTTTATAGCTAAAACATAATAATTAATAATTAAACATAAAATTAGTAATAAGATAAATAAGACTCAAAAGCTAACTTAAATTTCAATTTTCATTCAAAACCTTTAATATCTTTTTTTTGAGAAGTAAGGAGGAAGTTAGGTACTTCCCATAGTAAAAAATATTATAAATTATGATAGAAGCAGTACATACAGGAGGAGAAAAGCTCTCTTCAAAGGATACAAAAGCTTTGTCCCTCTACGTCAGAAAGAGCAAAGCGATTAGGAGTTATCAAAACCTTTAATATCATCCAAGTAATTGATCATTGTTAAGTTTATAAACTATAATATTAATACACACACACATACTCGAGGCATTATAAATAAGTATCCACAAAAATACATAATGAATTATGAATGTTTAAATATGATTAAGTGAAAATAACCAAGAGAAGATGTAATTAACAAGATGAAAAAGAGGAATTATTGGAATAAGACTTTGTCTAATAAATTGGAAAATATATTTATAGTGAAGGAGAAGAGGTTTATACAATTTGGTTGGCATTTTTAGTCAAGTTGAATTGGGTTCAAGCCGGATCAGTTTTATTTTTGTTGACCTTAGTTAAACCCAAATGATATATGGATTGGATCAAGTCAAGTTAGATTAAAAAATACAAAACCCACACCTAACTTGGAACTTAGATCGGAGGCAATATTTGCATCTGACTCAACCCATGGGTCTTTATATATGAATTGGGTCAAGTGTACTGAGGTCGGGATTGGATTGTGTCATAAGTCGAAGTAACCTGTTTGCAGCCTCAATCATCTTGTGAACGATTCTTTATTATATGCATTAATTAACTATTCTCATAAAAATAAAAAGTATAAGATCTTTATTAAATTATAGAAATATTTTAGACATTTCTCAAAGTAGGACCTCAACCTAAACTATTTTCAATTTGAAGCATGATAGATTATTATCAACAAACATTTATATCCTATTCAAAGCATATATCTAGAATTGGGAATTAATAGTTTCCTAAACTTAGTAGTAGTTTTGACCTCAACATCTACATATACGCGAAATGTGCTATTGCTAATGATCCTGAAAATCAAAGCGTACAAGACTGGATCGATCCTACTCAATTATTGATATCTCAAGCACCTCGATGTCCTTGCCATTGTAAATATACTCCAACAGTTTGTGCACTCCATGATTGCGGAAATTTGAAGTTTGAGCAAAACACATTTTGTAACTGGATGAATTTATTTGAGTGACCTTTCTTACGCATCTCTAGCAATTACATCAAAAATTTCTCTCTAACAATTTATTTTAACTATTGAAATATTATAAAAATAGCCAATTAATTAATTATTTTTATGTATACGTTAATTAAACAATAAAATTTCCGGCATCTATTATGCATGCTGGACTTTGAGGTTTTGCGTGGTCATTACAGAGTGACCATGATCAAAGAATTCCAATGGTACAATTTTCAATGTATCTCTAATTTTTCCTACACATACGGAGGTATTTTGCTTGGCCAGCAAAAGATTTTAAATGTTGTCTCCCTCTATATACATGTTATATGTAAAAAACATTTTTTTCTTGTTTTTTTCCTTGAAAATATGATGAAAGTGCTACAGTCAAGTTTGAATCTAGTGTCACTCCAAGAAGATTTCTTTTAATAAGTTGTCAAGAGAGGAGTATAAAATGGCAGGACTTGTTTCGTTCTCTCTCTCTCTTCCTATGTCCACATGATAATCACCGAACCACCCCGATCCAAAAGATCAAACCTCCTTATTCCTTCCTTGTGCAATGTTTCCTCATCGCTACTGTCCGTTTCATCTTCTTTTTTTTTTTTTCCTTCCCATTTTTTCTTATAATATATTTTTTGGGTGAACCTTTTACCCCTTCAATGTCTTGCATCCCTACACCAACAATAGAAAATATTAATCCTTGGCTCTTGGCCACCTCCATAAGAAACAAGAAATGGAAGAAGGGCAAGGATTTTGATTTAATTACAATATTTCTATCTTTAATTAAAATCGGTGCTTTTGATCATCCGGTTATCTATTTATAATTGTCCATTACAAGTACGATTTGCATGAAACACCGGAGCATTTCCGTAAAAGATTTATAATAATCTGTTTTTCTAAATCTCTCTCTGTCCTATTGCTTATAAAAAAGCTCCGATTCAATTGTTTAATATTTAAGTTTTTGATTCTCATGGATGGGCCTATATTCGAATGATTTAATTCATTCGATTCAACAACAAAAAAATAAAAAATCCCCTAATCTTATGATCTGTGCTACAAGCACTAATTATTTCTCAATCTCTCTATCCTTCATATCAACGGCGCTGAAATGAGCCATCTTTTATCTCCACTTCCCTGACCAATCGACCTCCTGCTCTTCCCAATTTGTTCACAGTTGCAAGTTCCCCCCCCTCGGTCACTGGCATTCTGGGTGTATCTCCTTGGACCATCTCATTACCTCCATCATGGGCCTGTTATTGACGTTTGATTTCATGATTCGTTGGACTCCTAGTGTACTTTTGCCACCTATGTGAGTTGCTTCCCACCTCGTAGGATTTCGTCTCTTATTGCTTGCCACTAATTGATGGGTCATGCCAGACTAGTCCGTCATTAGGTGCCATGAAAGAGATAGACTACATCCATCACTAGCCCAGGCCCCAGGGCTTCTTTTCGCATTGTCCTGTCCTTTTGTTTTGCTCTGTGATGCGCTGAATGTTGTCTGATTTTCCTTTCTCTACCGTTCTTTTGTCCTTTGTTCTCTTACGGTGAGTGTTGACGATAAGGGTTGTGCGTTTGTGTGTGTAAAGGTGACAATTAAGTAAAAGGATAAATTAAAAAGACACCTCCCCGACTTGAGGTCTATCCCAAAATACCTCCCGATTTTTAAAAAAAATTCAAACCGGTCCTTCAACTTTCTAAACTATTCCAAAGTGTTCCGACCAAATAGACAACATTAGCCTACCATTGAATGTGACCAAAATACCTTCACTCTCTTCGGAGTATGGATGAATGAAGGAGTTGAGAGTGCTTTGAGATCTATATGATGGGGGATTCTTAACTATAAGTCACATGGTAAGATTGCTTTGAGATCATTGAAGGCGGATGAATGAAGGAGTTTGGAGATCTTTGCAGTGGGCAATCCTTGGTTATGGACTATGTTGGGTATAAAATACCCTCAGCCGAAGTTCTCGACAAATGGCGCCCATCCAGGCTTTCCGAAGATGGGTCCTGCAGGCGCCTA
>KE504751.1:170870-187999 GCA_000441515.1 Elaeis oleifera | reverse complement strand
TCTGCCTATAAAATAGGCATCCAGATACGTTATTCTCTAAGCTCTAGTCTTCATCTAAAAACTCTGCTAAAATCTCCGTTCGAGCACTCCATTCTTGTTGAGGCAGAGAATTGACTTGAGCGTCGGAGGGTCTTGCCGGAGCAACCCCACCTCCGGTTTAGACTTCTTTTGCAGGTCCCGACGGCGACCGCGGCACCATCGACTCCAGCATCTCCGATGCCGGCGGATTTTTGCAGCAACAGACTATATGCTAAAGAAGTTTTGAGATCTATGCAGGCGGATCAATGATGCGGTTCGGTGTGCTTTGACATTTGCATAATGATAATATTTAAGTATAGGTCATATGCCAAAGGGACTTTGAGATTTGTGCAGACAGATAAATGAAAAAGTTAGAAGTGCTTTGGGATCTATGTGGTGGATGATCATTCGCTATGAATTGTATCCTAAGGATATTTTGAGATCTGTGTAAGAGAATGAATGAAAGTGTTCGGAGTACTGCTTTGAGGTTTACATGATGGGTGATTCTTAACTATGGGCCATATATCAAAACTGTTTTAAGATCTTTACAAGCAGATAAATGAAGGTGTTCAGAGTGCTTTGAGATTTATATAGCGGGCGATCCTTAACGATGAGACATATACTAAGGAGGCTTTGAGAATGAAAATGTTTGGAGTGTTTTATGATCTTTGCATTTAGTGATTCTCAACTATAGACCATATACTAAGAATACTTTAAGATTTATGTAGTAGATGAATGAAAATATTTGAAGTGCTTTGTGATTTGTGGAATGGGAGATCCTTAACAATAGATCATATACTAAAGGATCTTTGAGATCTGTACCAAAACTTCACCCTTCAAACAATTGATATAATAGGTATTTTGGTCATAATATAACTTTATGCTACCATATAATAGTTATATGACACAATTCTATTAATAGAGATGAATGATATGACCAATTTGGAACAATTTGGAACCTGATGGATCCATTTGGATTTTTAAAGTCGTGTAGGTGTCTTTGGGATAGGGTTGAAATCGGATCAGATATAGATCGGATATCAGCATATCCATATCCATATTATTTTATCTAACAAATACAAATACGGATACAGATATTATTCGAATACAAAAATTCATATTCATATTGTTTTAAATGGATACGAATACAATTCAAACACTGAAAGCATAGATATAATTATGAATATAAATTAGATAATTAAACTTTATGACTATAGAAGCAAATATATTACTAAATAGATAATAAATCAAGTTAATAGCATATTTATATAGTTATCTATTTTTAAAAAATTAATAAGTACTATATAAAATTATAGCATATTTTTATGGTTGTACATTTTTCTTCTCTCTCTCTTTTCTTTTCTTTGTTTACTTTTGATCTTCACCGACCTCCGTAAACTTGACATGTCATCCTTCTCCTTTCAGTAGCTTCTCTACGACTTCATTGTACTCAATGAAGAGATTTTGAACTTCTATGACTAGAAGCGGGAGTTGGAGGGCCTGAGTTATCGAGGGTCAAGCTTTAGATACTGAGGTGAGGGTCTTTCAAGTCTTATCCTAGCTTCAGGAGGCCCACAATGAGATGGGGATCCTCAAGAAAAAAGTCATCTATGAGAAGGCAACGACCGACATCCAGCAGGAAAAGGTCACCGAGCTGGAGGCAGCCGTAGCAGTGTGGAAGGTGTTCGAGGTGGAGCTCGCAGCGAGCAAGAAGGAGACAGCAGAGGAGAAATTATCAGTTCCTGAAATACAAATCTTTTTGCACCACTGTTCTATATCTACATTTCAAACTTATTCATCCCATTATCTACGGTAATATATCCACAGTGCTATCATCATGATATGATAAATATCATACTGTCTTATCTACTACTGAAATTATGTAGGTTGCTGCTGTGAGTGTAGCATTCCCCGCAACCCTCCAGGCATGGGCTCGTATCTGCAGATCTGCTTCATACATTAGAGAGGAATTGATTGAAGGCTTGGAGGGTTAGTTGATTTTCCAAAATGCACCTTTTAATGGATCACTTATTCGGTCGACCTTTTTGTAGTGCTCATGGACCATTCTGTGACCGCTCATGGTGTACACCTTCTAGGTGATCCGCAAAGTTGGTGACCTAAACATGAGCAGAATAGGAAGAAACTGGAGGAGCAAAATTTCAGTTGTACAGATCCACTGCGCAAATCACTCAAGTGGGAGAAAACGAGCTGTACGGTGGCCTACATATGTTTATTCCTATGCCCTTTGAAGCTGTCCTCCGTGGGTTGACCATTGCTTTCCAGCTGACTACAATTTATATATATTTCATGTTCATTTTCATATACATATCCACTATAGTAATTTTATGCTGATGGAGTTACCCTTCTTTCTGGCATCTACACCCTCTTTACCGGATTGTCTACAGCTGGAGCTTTCGAAATATATCGGGAGACTTGTATTTGAGAAACAAATGCAGACTGACTTTTATTACGTGTTTATTTGTATTTGTGGACTTCATACGGATACTCAAACTCCAAGCTAAAATCGAGTTAGATATTTGCAACATCATGGCTGAAGTGGTCGCCCAAAGACACCGTCTGAAAGGTCACGTCGAGTAACATTAATGCTTAATACCAACCGGAGTAATTTTAATTTATGCATCATATGCTGTGTAATAAAATTGATGCAAAGTTCACCGCTCATTCATATTGAAGTACATAGTGCACTTTATAATAGAACAAATATTTAATGCTGTTTAGCTTTTCTTCATCCAATTTTTAATGACGAAAATATTTTTCTTTCATAAAACAAAGAACTATGAAGTTCTGAACAATATATATGATTTTCTGTACCTTTATGACATCCTGAATAATATATATGATTTTTAATATTTTGTATGACTTTCTGTGAATATATATTATATCCTAAATAATATTTATAGCTTCCTATGAATATATATGACATCCTGAACAATATATATAGCTTCTTAATACTTTATATGACTTTTTATGAATATATATAACTTTCTGTGAATATATTTATAATATTCTAAAAATATATATAGCTTTCTAACACCTAATATGACTCGCTGTAAATATATATGATATTCTGAACAATATATATGGGCTCTTAATATTTTATATGGCTTCTTATAATATATATGACAGCCTGAATAATATATATAATTTTTTAATATTTTATATGACTTCTTGTTAGTTCTAATAACTAATAAAATATATATATATTATTTAGTATGTGATATATATTCACAAAAAGTCATATATATTATTCAGGATGTCATATATATTGACAGAAAGTCATATATATTATTCAGAATGTCATATATATTCACAGAAAGTTATACAAGATATTAAAAAATTATATATCTTATTCAGATACCATAAAGATATAAAAAATTATATATATTATTTAAGATGTCATATATATTCACAGAAAATCGTACAAGATAATAGAAAGTAATAATACTATTTCTTCTTTATTCTATAGAGGGAAGGATATTTTTGTCAGTAAATGTTTGATAGAAAAAGCTGAGCGATATAAGTATTTGTCCATCATTAATAAGACTATGCACTCCAATGTGATTGGATAGTGCACTTCTTATTGCACCATATGGGGTGCACAAAGACTTTCTCTACCAACCAGATGAGCCATGGGGTGATTCTTTTGATACCAATTAGGCCAAACCAGCTGGGCCCAGAGTTTTGGTCCAGGCAAGCTAATTTGGGTCGGCCTTATTGGACTTCCAATGAGGTATGGTCTTGGGCTTGGGTTGGCTTGGTTCCGGCATTATATAAAAATTTAGATCTAAGCCTAGGCTCAAAGTTCTAAAAAAATTTCAAGCTAGGCTAAGATAAAGATCATGGTGTGGCTTGATTTCAGCCTAATTTTATGAGATTCTAAATTTCAAAGTGAGAGAAAGAGCCTTGTTGCCTTGCTAGGTTACTACTATAGAACAAAGCATTTATTTGAGATTAGGGTTGCAAATGGATCGAGTCAGATTGGAGCACGCTTGGTCTCGATCTAGCCAAATTTCATATTTGGGTCATGATTTGAGGTCCAACCCAACACATTAGCTGATCAAGGTGGGTTGGGTCTATTGAAAGGATTTTAGACTTAACAGGTCAGTCAGGTTGAATTGGAGTCAAGTATGACCACCTCACCCAAGATATTCTAATTTGAGCGGGGATCAGGTCAAGTCAAGTTAGTATTTTAAGCCAATCATCTAACTATTCTTTTGCATTAAAATAAATAATGGATAATTAAGCATAAAATCACCAAAAAAAATTAATAGAACTTAGGGAGCCAATTTAAAGTTGAATTTTTATTCATAATTATTTAATTTCATCCAAGTAATTTATCATTCCTAAATTTACAAATTATAATTTTAATATATACACATATATATTGAAATACTAGAAGGCATTATAAATAAGAATCCAACAAAGCAAATAACAAAGTATGAATTTTTAAGCATTATTTAGGTTAAAATAGAGAAGAGAAGATTTAGTTATTAAAATGAAAAGAAATTAATTTAAATGAGAGGTTATTCAATGAATTGGAAAAGATGTTTACAGTGAAGAGGAAGAGGTTTATATAATTTGGATTTTTAGATAAAGCTAGATTCATCTGATATGCTGAGGTCAACTTGACAAATATGTTAGAGATCGGGCCAATCAAACTACCGACCGACGGCAGAAGTTAGACAATAAGAATGACCTCAATACACCTATTACTGGAGTTATCAACATGATCTCCGATCTTGATGAAACTGCAGAAGTAGCTGAAGTGGCTGTGAGCTCTCCAAAACGTCAACGGATAGATAATATATTTTTTTTCAATGATGATGTCAAAAGAGTTCAAACTCTTCATAATGATGCTATTGTTGTTTCTATGATAATAGCAAAATATGATGTAAAAAGAATATTAGTAGATAATGAAAGCTCTGCTGATATATTATTTTATAATTTTTTCTGAAAATAAATTTGATAGGTCAGCTGAAGCAGGTTGGCACCCTTTTAATTGGCTTCTCTTGAAATTCTGTATCTGTAGAAGGAGAAATTACTTTGTCAGTCACTGCAGGCACAGAACTATACCAGTCAACCTTAAGGCTTACTTTCTTGATTGTTAAAGTACCATTAGCTTACAATGTAATTCTTGATCGATTTGGACTCAATATCCTCAAAACTATAGTTTCTATTTATCATCTGTTAGTCCGGTTCTCCATTAAGTATGGAGTCGAAGAAATGTGAGGAGATTTGATACTCGCTAAGCAGTGCTTCTTGATAGCAACAAAAAATGAAGAGTCTTGTGGAAGTCTTACCAATTGAAGTACCTGATTAGAAAAATAAATCTGATGTCGGAAAAAGTCGAGGAGAACCAGCTGAGAAGCTTATCACTATTCCTTTTATGAGTGATGATCTGAAAAAAGTAGTTCAGATCGGATCTTTCCTGGAGCCAAACTTAAGGAAGAAGCTGATATCTTTTTATGCCGACATCTTTACCTGGTCAGCCTTCGACATGCTTGGAATCTCAACTGATGTCATTATGCACAAGCTCAATATTGATCCAAAACATAAGCTAGTGTAGCAAAAGAAAGAAGCTTTACTCTAGAAAGGCAAAAACCAATAAATGAAGAAGTTGACAAGCTCTTGAAAACCAAATTTATCAAAGAAGTACTGTATCCGAAATGGATCGTAAATGTTATCATGGTTAAGAAATCAATGGAAAGTGAAAGATTTGTATTGATTACACTAACCTTAACAGAGCTTATCCAAAAGATAGTTTCTCTCTTTCAAGGATTGATCAGCTCATTGATGCTACTTCAGGACACAAATTACTGAGTTTTATAGATGCTTTCTTTGGATACAATCAGATCAAAATGGTACCTAAGGACAAAGAAAATACAGTTTTTGTCACTGAAAGAGGTTTGTATTGTTATAAAATAATACATTTTGATCTTAAAAGTACAGGTGCTACATACCAACGCCTGATGAACAAGATCTTCAAGCAACAAATTGGTCACAATATGGAGGTCTATGTTGATAATATGTTGGTGAAAAGTATTGAGGTAAATCGACATATTACTGATCTAGCGGACGCCTTGGGTGAACTTCGTAAATATCAAATGAAGCTCAACCCCAACAAATGTGCTTTCAGAGTAATTTAAAAAAAATTTGAGTTTCTTATGACTCAAAGAGGAATCAAAGTCAATTCTAAAAAAATCTGAGTTCTACTCGAGATGAAGTATCCGAGCTCTGACAAAGAAGTTCAATAGCTCACTGGGCGAGTAGCTTCTCTCAATCAATTTATCTCTAGATCAACTGAAAAATGTCTCCCTTTCTTTAAGCTTTTCAAACATATTAAAGATTTTACTTGGTCGGATGAATGTCAAGCTACCTTCGATGATCTCAAGAAGTATCTTGGGTCCGCTCCATTGCTATCAAAACTGGTGGAAGGTAAGAAATTATTATGTATTTATTTGTTTCAGCTAGTGCTGCTAGTTTGATTTTGATCCGAAGTGATGTAGAAACATAGAGACCAATTTATTACATAAGCAAATTATTTAGAGATGCTGAAACTCGATATTCTAGAATCGAAAAATGATCTATTCTCTTATTGCATCAGTAAGACAGCTCTGACCTTATTTCAAGCTCATTCTATCATAGTTTTGACTGATCAACCTCTGAAGTATGTTCTGCAGCAGCTTAATACTTCAGGTCAGATTGCTAAATAGACTATTAAATTGAGTGAGTTTAATATTCATTATTGCCCTTGGTCTTCATTAAAAACTCAAGTGCTAGCTGATTTTATTATTAAATTCTCTATTCCTGATGAGAAATCTATCTTAGAAAGCTTTAAAAATGTCAATACGAACTCAATCTGGATATTACATGTTGATGGAGTCTTTAATTCAAAAGAGAGTGGAGTTGATTTGATTCTAGCAAGCCCAAAAGGTGTTATTATTGAATGCACTCTGAGATTCAATTTTGATACCTCAAATAATAGAACAGAATATGAAGCATTCATTGCAGGACTTGGGATGGCTAAAGAGCTCAATGTTAAAAGGCTCAAAGTCTTCACCAATTCTCAGCTTGTCATTGGCTAGGTACGAGATCAATTTGAAGCTAAAAATTTTATTTATCTCAATATTTACATAATGTAAAAGAACTGTCAAAAAGCTTCGAAGATCTAGTGGTCATATAGATACCCAGATCAAAAATACCTGAGTCAATGCTCTATCTCATCTAGCCACATCGAATTTTTCTAAACTCAATCCGAATATTTTGTTGATATCCTTGAAAAGCCCAGCATTGAGGCCTTGCTTATTGCCCAAATTGATCATGAACCAAGTTGGATTGATCCATTGATGGAGTACCTTACCAAAGGAGCTTTGCCAAGCGATCCTGTTGAAGCAATAAAACTTAAAAGACAAACCTCATGGTACGTCATTCTAAATAGCCAATTATACAAAAGGTCATATTCCTCCCGACTGCTCAGATGTCTGAGACCATCAGAAGCTAATTATACTTTTTGAGAAGTTCATGAAAGAATCTATAGTAATCACTTGGAAAGCAGATCTTTGACTTACAAATAATCAGACAAGATTATTATTGGTCTATCATTCTAAAAGATAGTGCCGATCTTATTAATAAATATGATCAATATCAAAGATATGCCAATATTCAACATCAGCCTGCATCCAAGTTCATATCTATTACAGCACCTTGGCCATTTACTGTGTGGAGAATAGATATTCTGAGACTTTTCCTAATGGCCATAGGATTAAGAAATTTTGATGGTAGCCATTGATTATTTCACTAAGTAGGTGGAAGCTAAGCCCCTAGCACAAATTACTGAGAAAAAGATGAAAGATTTTGTATGAAAATTAATTATATATCATTTCGATTTGTCTCGAGTCATAATTACTGATAACAGACAGCAGTTTGACAATCAAAATTTAAAAAATTTATTTCAAGCTTCATATTGATCACAGATTCACTTCGGTTGGTCATCCATAGTCAAATGGAGAAGCCAAAGTTACTAATAGAATCATTCTTCAAGGTTTAAAATAAGACTCACTGAAGCTAAAAGACTCTGGCCAGAAGAGCTTTACAATATTCTCTGGGCATATAGAACTACACCTCAGGTACCAACTAAAAAATATCTTTCAAGCTCACTTTTGAAACAGAGATAGTGATATCTGTTGAGATCGGTCTTCCTATGACCAGAACAAAAAATTTTCAGATCAAAAGCAATTCAAATCGATGGAGGAATAATCTTGTTTACTTAATGAAATCTGAGAGAAAGCTCAGATTTGGATGGCAGCTTATAAACAAAGAGTGGCCAAATATTACAACTCTTGGTGAAGCCTAAAATTTTTCATAAAGGTGATCTAATTTTTGAAGAGCTGAAATTTCAAAGCCAACAGAATAAAAGAAACTCACTCCGAACTGGGAAAGACCATATCAGATTACCGAAGTAATTCGCCTAGCAGCCTATCGAATTAAAAATCTAGATGGTACAACCATTCTAAGAATATGAAATGCTGAAATCTCAAAATATATTATCAATAAAATCTTTTTAATAAAGCATTCAATTTTTGTCCCAATAAAGATAAAGTTCTAGCCAAAATTTTTATTGAAGAATCTTTCTTCATCCAAATCAGATCGATGAAACCCAATCAAATGAGGATGATCACTAGAAGAAAATCAAGGTGTCCGAAACGAGGTCAGAAAAGTCATGATAAGGCCATAAAAATTTGAAATGAGGTCAGAAAAGCCATGATAAGGCCATAAAAATTTTGAAATGAGATCTAAAAATCATGATAAGGCTATACAAATTCTAAAATAAGATCGGAAAAGTCATGATAAGATCACAAAAATTTTGACCAAATCAGGACAATCTAATGTGAGATATCCGATCTCCAGATTGGACATCACCGGATGTCATAAGATATCCGATCTCTAGATTGGACCCCATCAAGCAATTCGGGATATCCAATCTTCAGATCGGAGCTTATCAAGTAAAGTGAAGAAATGAGTTAAAGTCCATAGAAAGAGCACTCAAATCTATAACTAGATTTCTTTAATGATGACTACGGAAGGGCAACATGGATTACAAATCTTTGGATGATAAAATCTGATCTACCACCCACCTTCGGTTAAAGGTATTTTTGAAATCTTTATATTGAATTATTAGAGATTGATTTATCTCTAATTATATGATCTAATTTAAATTCAGTTCAATAATGTAGATTACTTCTTAAATTTAATCATATCGATTTATCTTATTTTCTGAGCTAAAAATAGTCATTCGACCTATTTGATCAATCGATCTTAAATTGCATATACTTGTTATTATCTGATCGACGTCAGAAGTTCAATAACTTGTGCATATTTCCAAACAAGTAAAACATAGATCGAACTGTCTGATATTGAAAAAAGAATAAGTACAAATTTAAAAGTTTCATTTCATTAATATGGAAAGAACAACAAAAGCCCACACCAGGCTGATACAAAAGTTGAAAAGAAGGAAAAATACAAATTAGGCTTTAGCTTGAGGATCTTTTGCTGGAAGAGGAGCCATCGAGCTGGGTTTTCCTTGAGAGGAGCCACCAAGCTAGGTTCTTCTTTAGGAGGAGCCGAGCTGGTTTCTTCCTTGATCTTTTCTCTGGGAGAGCTTCTATGATAGTGACCTCAATCGAACTGGTTAGGACCTCAGTCGAAGGCATCTCGGAGGAGGGGGATGTAGGAAGTCGGGTGGCAATGGCTCCAAAAGTCACCCCGGCTACTACCTCCAAAGCTGCCTCAATTGTGACCTTGCTGAGGTCAAGATCGAAAAATTGCTTGATGATCAAGCACCGACAGCTCTGGAAGCCACTATCGAAGGCTCCCTCTAAGACTTCAGTCACCTCATCTTGGAATCATCGGAGGTCTTGTACTCCTCAATAAGTCGGGACATCCGCTCCTTATCCTTATCGAGTTGACGTCAGTATGTAACCAATGCCCCATGCTTTCAAGGCTCTCCTCGGCCTCTTTCAGCTTGCTCTCCAGCTCGAAGATCCTCTCAACATTCTTTTATAGCTGATCATCCTTTTCGATCAGCTGATTGTCCTTCTCATTAAGCTGACGCTGGTTGTCTATCAGCTATTTATTTTTCTCTTTTATTGTGTCCATTTTTTATTGGAGCAACTTCTTTAGCTACTTCTCATTAAGCCTTCTTGGACTCTTCGACCGCCTTCTTGGCCTTTTCGACTGCCTTCTTGGCCTCCTTCTCGACCTCTTTCTCGACCTTCAGACCTTCCTCCATGGCTTCTTATTCTTGTTGAACCACCCCATGTGCTCATATATCAGTCTGAAGTACATAGCAGACTGCAAAAAAGAGCAGAAAAAAGAAATGATTAAATCGATAACAAGCCGACGTAAAAAAAAAGGAAGAGCAGAAAAGAGAAAATGGTTAGATCGGTGAAAAATCGATGTGAAAAAAGAGAGGGTAAAAAAAGAAGAAAAAAAAGTAAAGATTTACATCCATAATACTGGTGAACCCATAGTTCACCAGCTGATCTATTGAAAGATCTCTTCTCCATGAGTCGAGATCTCTCAAAGGCATCATCTTGTCGAAGAGATCTTGGACCAACCTTGGCATCTCCATAAGCGACGTCTTCGCTAAGTCTATTCTTCCATCGAGGTGGGTGGCAGATTATCTGATGGCTTCGGGCGTTGGTCGGTTGGCCTTTCTCGATGTCGGAGGGTGCACTGGAGACCCCTTTGACTGTGATCCCTTGGAAGGTGGTGGTCGAGCTACCTCGGTAGATTGACAAGCTGGCTTCGGCATGACAGCAGAGATCGACATGGCATTGCTGTCAATGACCAAGACCCCGGATGATGATAGGAGGGAAGCTGACCTCGAAGGAGCATCCTCCTCCTTGGTCTTCTTGGGGGCAGGAGCAGTAGCAAACTGATCGGCCTGTGTCTTTCTCTTTTGGCCTCTGCCATCCTCTGAAAGTTGAACTTCATTATTTTTGTTGCATAAAAGCAGAAGAGATCAGTAAATGATGATATAAATGAAAAATGGTAGAACTATAAAATTGACATCAGACTTATCCTAGAAAAAGATTTGACTGATGTCAGCTTCAAGTAATGACTGCTCCATCACCAGTAAGCTCATCTTGAGTACTTTCATATCCAGAAGCTCTACAAAAGCCTCCTTATTCCTAGAAAGTATTTCATTATATGAGTTCCATTTGATCTCAGGCTTACACCATCGTAGCTGAAACCCTATGGAACATCAAAAGAAACAAAGAAAAAATAATTTTTCTAATCATGTATGGAGGAAGGAAGGTAGGACCAAATTTGCATTTTGGCCGAGGTGAAAAATACCATCAGCTTTTTCCATAAGGATATTTTTTTAGGATGAAGATTGTCCTAAAGAGAGAAATCCTAAGTTTTATGACAGAGAATTTGCCATAGATATTAAAAATTTTGATTGCCTTAATAGCATTTGGGATGATCTGAGCTGGGTGGATTCTATAGAAGTCAAAAATATTACTGAAAAATGGATGTAAGAAAACTCGAAGATCAGACCGAAGTACCTCATTTAAAATACGACACAGCCATCTGGAGGTTCAGTTGCCCTGCCATCTTGATCTGACTCTATTAATTGGAACTCTTTAGGAATGGAGTATTTTTTCCTAAATTTTTGAAGATTGAGATCGGTCAGAATGGACTGTTCGGTAGTCGGCACGAGATAATCCATGAATCCCCTTATAAAAGACTCGAGGTTATCCCGACCTGAGGTACTGACCTCGATCTCTACCAGAAGTAGACTTTCCACCTCAAAATCAAGCAGTGACTAGGTTGATGGAAGTACCTGACTACCCTGACTGATCTCATTACTGCTATCAGAAGATATTTTGATGGATAAGAAAGAAAGGACTCAAAAAGAAGAGGAACAGAGAAGACAAAACTACCTAAGAGGAAAAAAGGAAAACTCTAAAATTCTAAATCCCAGATTCTATGGAATGAAAACAAAGGTGAATACCTAGCAAAGGAAAGAGGGCTTGAGGAAGCTTTTGAAGAACTTCCATTTCTCTCTCTCCTTCGACTCCGGCAACATCAAACGACCTTCTTCTCCATCACCGACAGTGTAAGGCTCAAAGAAATTTCGATAGGATCTCGGTAAGAAAGAACTGATGAAGTGATTTTTTAGCTGTAGTGCATATCTATTTATAAAAGTACTCAATAGCCTGGATTGATCTGATACCCCGTCAGATTCGTGGCACTTGTCAACTATCCAATGACTCTGCAGAGAGTCATTTCAACGCACCTCTCCTTAATTCTACCATGTAAGCATGATCCATGTGAAAGTTGAGCTCTCCAATAGAATTTTGACCCTTGGCATGCACGTCCTGAGGTCAGCCGCTCTGGCATTTATGAAGTATCAACTTTTCAGGTGCTTATCATTACTCCATACGGCGAAGCGATTTCGAAGGACGGTGCATCACTTCAAATGATTAAAATTAATAGTTCAAGCTGCCGACAGGGTAAAGCATTTATTATGATAGTACAAGTCAGATGAAGTCTTTGAAATACTTTCCACACCGATGTGAGGCATTTCACTTTGGTCTGAAAAGTGAAGGGCATATGTTTATGTATATTATCTAACCTCATCTTCGTCTGGACACATGGTAGTAGATTATTATCTGAGGTAAATATTCTATCAAGTTACATTGACCTATGACCGACTTGCCTCTCCTGTATTATTTGCTAATCGATTTAATTCAGAACTGCTAGAAAGCAGAACGCTCATTTTGGTTTGCTTCTGATCTCCTTTATCTTACTTTGGTTGTCGACTGACCTGATTATCAATACCAAAGCATGATGTCCAGGTCAGATACTTACTGATGTCAACTATCCCACATCGATCTGTTACCAACGTGCCACCACATCTACAGATGGTTATCTGACAGCTGTCATCTAGTCCAGCTGTAATTGTCTTTCAATTATTCATTTGCCATATGGACAGCCGTCTCACGATCTCTGCATAGCTGGCCATTCTGTTACTATAATCTAATAGTCTAACAAATCTTCAATGATCTAACAGATCTCTAATAGTCTAACAGCCTAACAGATCTCTAATGGTCTAACAATCTTTTCTTAAGATCTAAGCAAGCTCCCTCTATATAAAGAAGGACAAAGTACTCTTCAGAAGGTAAGTCAAGTCTGAGGGAACAGAGACAAAACTCTGCTAAATTTTCAAAAAAATTAGAGTTTTTTCATTATTTTCTATTCAAACTCTCATTTCTTACTTTTATTTCTCCATTTTCACTACCTGTTCTTAACGTCCCGGCTGACTTAAGCATTAGAAGATCCTAAACTGGAGGGCACCCCATGGTTTAAACTTTTTTATAGATTTTGCTCGTAGTTCACATCGATGCAACTCTCAGCTCTCCAGCTCAATTCATTATGGACCTCACCTTTGGAGTCTTGCAGCAACACGTGCCTCATCCATTAGAAGCAGTATTTGAATCAGCCTCAAAGACTGGAAGATGGATGTTATTCACTATAGTTGTGTAGAGTTCAACATTATCAAACTATTAAATATATCCCTATTATTTATCAGAGGTTTATTTTAGCCAAAGTCCAAATAAATCTAAGACATATAAATAAATTTAATGCGTGTTAGCATGGGCCACATCCAAATAGGATTAATTAGATAAAACTTCAACATTCTCCTACTTGATCCAACCTAATACAAGCATCTTCATTTTAATTATTTAAAGTATTTCAAAAATTTTAATAAAATTTTATCTAGATCTGATAATTGAAAACTGATGTGGCCACATTTAAACTTAATTCCTTCATAAGATACACTCAATACTTGATTACAAAAAAATCACCAGCATGAGTCATAACAGTAAATGCGTTATCAATCAGTACACGATCTTATATGCACCATAACACTAATGACACCTCACAATCATGTTCTTTATATGAAATTTTACTTTATGAATGATGAAACTTTATGCTTATTCTTTGATCATCTTTATATCATATGATAAATAGCTAATCATTATAAAATAAATAAATTGAATTTATTATAAAACTTATCATGATAACTTTATACATAATATTCAATACATCACTCATAAAATGAGCTATATCCCATATGATCTACATAAGCCCTCAAAATCATAAGAATGAGGCTTTTAGTTAATGGATTTATAATTATTAGCTCTTTATTAATATATTCCATAGACACTATATCATTTATTTTTTCATAAAGGGCGAGGTATTTAATACTAATATGCTTCTTGGTGCTTGTACTCCTCGTACTATAGGAGAAGAATCTTACTATAGAATTATTATCATAGAATATCTTTATTCATCTGCTAATAGAGTCAAGAACTTTAAGTTTTTAAATAAAATTTCACAACCATATAACTTGGGAGAAAGTCTTATATATGCTACGTGCTCTACTTCTATATTGGATGTATGAAAAAGATCTTATTTTACACTCATCTATGATATAGCACCTCTTCTATAATAAAAAAATATATTGATGGTAGACTTTCTACTATTGGCGCATCTAGCAAAGTCTAAATCTTAATAGTCTATTACTTTATGATGATCAGACCAATTGCACATGAGTATTTAAATTTTTATGCCTTATAAGTAATGCATGACTTTCTTTACAGCTTTTCAATGCTCCATTTCTATATCATATTAATAATTTTCAAGCATTGATACAATGAAAGTGATGTTTGTATGTATATAAATATGAGCACAGATTAAACTTTTAACAATACATGCATAGGTTATGGACTTTATTTTCTCTTTCTTTATCTTTATTCTTGGATATTGAGATTTATTAAATTTATCATCCATTACAATATGAGCACACCCATGGGATCATTTTTCATCCTAAATTTAGTACTATGGAGATGTAAGTCTTTTAAGATAGTCCAAATAGCTTTAAGGATCTATCTTTATGAATCTCAATACCGATAATATAAGCGGCTTCATCTATATCTTTCATTTCAAAATTTTGGAATAGAATCTTTGATTTTCTTAAGTAGACCAAAATCATTATTGACAAGCAAAATTTTATCCACATAATACCAAAATTATGAACTTACTCCCACTGACCTTTAAGTATATACATTAATTAATTGTATTTTCTTTAAATTCAAATAAAATGATTATCTCATTAAATTTGAGGTACCACTATGTGGAAGCTTGTTAAGTCTATAATTAGATTTCTTTAATCTACAAACCGTGTACTATGATCCACTAATTATAAAAAATCCTCGGATTGTTTCATATAAATCTTTTCTTCCAAATCACCATTGAAGAAGGTTGTTCTTACGATATAGTTCTAAGTCAAAAATGAGCTACTAAGGCGATGATAATCTTAAAAGAAGGATAAGCCCTTTTAAAGTTAATGCCTTTTTTTATGTGAACCATTTTGAAAGTCCAGTTTTATACTATTCGATATTCCCATTGAGATTGTTTTTAGTCATATAGATCTATTTGTAATCTATTGGTCACACCGATCAAGTATGTCAACTTATTTCTAGATATTTTTGTTATTCGTAGAGACTAGATGTTCCTTTTATGGCATCCAACTATAGTAAAGAGTTCTCACGTTTTATGGCTTCTTAGAACATCCTAAGGTCATGCCTTTTTTTCTATATTAGTCAAATATACTATATAATCTGGAGGTATAGTAGATTTTCTTATTCTAATAGATCTCCAGAGATCTATTCCTTGATCCATTTATGGTGGTGGTTAGATAGTTGCTTCTTTGGCACTAGCAATTTTATGGAGTAAAACTTGATAAAGTAATAGTTCCTCTTGAATGTTGTTTTGACGAATGACTATAAAAATCATCACTTCACTCTACCTTTTTGGCCCAAAATTTATGTCCTATACTTCCTCAAAGATAGTCTCTCAAGGTTTTTCACTCCCACTAAATATGCCATCATCTAGAAATCTAGCTTTATTAATTTTTAGTATCTATGGTGTATAAGATGGACAACAAAATATATAGTCTTTAACCCTCCAGAAATAAATGAAAAAAGTCACTGATTGTTCTAAGATTAAGCATCTTTCTTGTGGGTTATAAACTTTGACTTTAATTGGATAACCCTATATATATATATGCATATATCTCAAACTAAGTTTCTTATCAACTCATAACTCATGAAGAGTTTTTTGAACTATCTTAGTAGGAACCTTATTAAGATATGCTTGGCTATTTCTACAGTCTCATCTCACAAATAAATAGGTAGAGTGGAATAATTTATCATATCCCAAACTATTTTTTTAGACATTCAGTTCCTTTTTTAGCTATACCATTTTGATCTGGTGTGCTAGACATTAAGTATTGGAATATAACACCCATTCTTTTAGAAATTTCACTAATGGTCCTAACTATAGCCCTAGCTCTATTTGTTTACTATAGTACTCACCATTTCTATCAGATCTCACTACTTTAATCATTTTTTTTGATTATATCTCTATCTCTATTTCAAATTCTATAGAGGCCTCAAAATATCTACCATATCATATAGAAGGTATAGACGCATATCATGAATAGCAATTAATGAGTTTAACGAAATACTTTTACTGATTAAACATGGGAAAAAGATTTGCATACAATAGTATGAATGATTTTCAAAATTTTTTTACTCTTTTTGGCATCCTTCTTAGATACGTATGCCTGTTTTGCCTTTATACAATCAACATATGATATAAAATTAGTAAAGTTTAAGGATCCTAAGATTTCATTACTACAAAAAATACCACTTTTTACGATGAATTTATTTATGATAAAAATATAATTCATCATAAAAAAAGATATTTATGATGAAAACTAAAATTCATCGCTAATAATTATTTATTTATGATGAAAATAATTTTTCATCATAAATATCTTCATATTTATGATGAAAATAAATTTTCATCATAAATACACATTATTTACGATGAAATTAATCATCATAAATAATAAAATATTTATTTTAATTTTAAATTTTCAAATATTAGTGACGAACATAGTTTCATTATAAATAATTAAAGTATTTACAATGAAAATTAAATTTTCATCA
>KE504751.1:146268-159981 GCA_000441515.1 Elaeis oleifera | reverse complement strand
CGATGAAAATATTCATCATAAATTATTTTTATTGGTGTTGAAAAAAAATTTTATCGTAAAATATTATCAATGACGATATTTTTTGCAATAAAATTTTAGTGATGAAATTTTTGTCACTAATTATTATTAGCGATGAATTTGGCTTATTAGCGACGAAAATTTTTCGTAGCTAATAACTTATTTTTTGTAGTACATTCTTCATTAGCCTTTTGACCCTTTTTCAAAAATACTCTCCAACCTCTGATGCCATAACATAAAAAAGTTTTCAAAAGAATATGAAAACCAACTCTAGAATCTAAAACTATCTTATAGTATCCAACTATCTTAATAAGTGAATATGCTTAATTTCTAATGAGAATAGATCATTCACTTTCAGTCAGAGGCTTTCTTAATAGGAAGCCCTATAATTATTGACAATAAATAAAAATGCACTAGGGTCAATGTGCCAGACATAATTATAAATATTTATAAAATTAGATTCAAAATATATACAAGAGTAAAGAATTTTTTTATAGCTAATTTTTATATTTTATACAATTTTTCTTTAGGTGTCCCTTCTTTTTATGGAAGAAGTATTTGATAATCTTATTAAGGGCTTCACTTAATGCTATAGCTAATGTTTTCTTCTCTTTTGCCTTAGTAATATCTTTTTTTTACCAACTTTTTTACTAGCTTGATGTGAAGCAAAGTTTACACTGTCTATCTTCTTCTCTCTCAATCTCTTCTCCACTTGCACAAATTTGATCAATAATTCATTAATTGTTCAATCATCATTATGTATACTATCGGAGATCTTTAAAAGATTTTATTTTGATGAAAGAGAAGCGAGAATAAAATAGATCAAAAAAAGATATCTGATATGAAAACTTTAATATCAGATAATTATACTACGATATCCCTCATCCCCATAATATACTCACAAATATCAACCTTTGTCTTGTCAGAGCATATTGATTTTTGCTCTACAACATCTAAGAAATTATGTGTCTTATGACATAAGGAGATAGATCCTCTAATGTGACACATTAAATTCTTATGGAGCAAACCAAGATGATCAAAATGCTCTTATTTTTCAAAAAGTTCTTCTATTCTGATGTACTTTCATCTGTAAGTGGTGAAGGTTCATCTACTTGAAATCTCAGATCAAAGTTAATACATCTTAATATGAGCGTTATTCTTTCTTTGTATTTCAAGAAATTTGATTCATTAAGAAATAAATTTTTCTATGCTAATATCAATCATTTTCGGAGTTAATGATGTAAATAATATATATTCATGTTATCATTAAATAATCAGACTAATTAAACTTTATTAAAGTAAATAATTTCTTTATATTTAACTTTAGTGGGTAGCCAAATGTATCATTATGTCTCTTCTTTATGTGAGTGCCATAACATGCTAGTGGCTATATCCATTTAGTGAAATATCATATCATTAGTAAACCTAACAAGACATGCATATTGGGTACAAGCAAACACTACCTCTGGATATGAAAATATCATCCGATCCAACATACAATCCTACCATTTTATCTGTCTAAATATCGAACATGAAGCTGCTCCTTTGAGAGCTAATCAATATTTTAGTATCTTAGACACAATTATTTGATACTATTAAATTATTATTGGATCAATTAAAATTTATTCAAAATTATAGTTTATAAAAAAAAATTATTTTAAGAGTTCATGGTCACTTGGGTAATCGCACCAAAATAATCAAACCAAAACTTTTAGTTCCTTCTAAGCAGTGTAATGACAAGATGCAATTTTAGTTCCTTCTCTATCCGGAAGCTTCGATTCATTGGTGACGATGTTGTTGTATGATAAAGAGACATTAGTGTATGAGGAGATCATATCAGTGCTCAGGTCCAACGAGCAGTGAGAACGAATGATGAAGAGGAAGGCTTTCTAGGAGGATCTTACGATTTTGGAGAGGCCTAAGAAAGGGAAGAAAAGAGCGAGCAGGTGGGGTGGAGTCAATCCCAAAAAAGCAGCAAGGAGGCTAGGGCTACAAGTGCAGTGAAGTAGGGCACTTTAAGCAGGAGTGTCCACTTTGGAAGAAGTACAAGAGAGGAGAAAAGAAAGGCTCAGATTCCATAGGTTCAATCGCTAAATCAAAAGAGTCGGATGAGCTCTTATTGATTTCAGAGAAGCCCGCGGGTTTGGAGAAGCCCGCGGGTGCGGAGGGTCTGAAACGGCTTCGAAAGGATCCACAAAGTGTGAAAGATCTAAAGGGGTAGTGATGGTGATCGATGTACAGCGGCAGGCCCAGCAAGATAATGTTGGGTGGTTGCCCTCGAATACAAGATTGTCTTCTGTGACATCAGGGAGACTTTAGATTCAGATAGAGCACCGGATAGAGATGGCTTCATTGGTGGAGAAGGTTTTGGCATGAGTTTAGAGTGGAGGGTGCAAGAGAAGGAGCAATATCCCAGCGCCAGGACTGCACAAAGTTAGGTGGAGTAGAGTGTGCAGATGGAGAGGCATGGCTCTGAGGAGACTGTGTTCGGTGGAGCATCAGGTGCAATGAGTGCCACCATAGGAACGTTGCAGTTTCTCTAGAAAAGTCCTGACAACAATTGATGTAGCTATCAAGTAGACGGGTGCCTACAATAAATTTCAAGGTGGTGCTATGGAATAAGCAAAGGTCTTCAGCAATGGAGATAGTCATCCCAAAGATCTCTAAGAGAGCTCAGAAGTTGAAGAAGGTTGGCGGTGACAAGAATGTCCGCACAAGGGGTTGTTAGGGCATGCAGCGACAGCGAAAATGTATAGGAGGATATTGCCAGATGTGCCAAGACTTGAAGGTACCAAGATAAAGACAGTAAAAGTTGGTGTGATGCTTCCAAGTCTTGGGAGGCCATAGGAGAAATCAAGGTATTGGGTCTAGGAGAGTAAGACAGAAGTGATCCTAGGGTGGAGGCATATAGCTCCCACGGGCTTAAGGTCTAGGTATTGAGGACTTCGAGGGGCTTGATTAGTGCTTCGGAGACTTGTGAGATATAAGGTAAAGCAAGAAACCAGAGCTAATGATAAAGACTATAGGAAGAAGAAGCAGCTTCAGTAGATTAGTCGGCTCATTCTGAGACTGAGTCGACTAAGTTTCAAAGTGAGTCGATTCAGTCTTAGGTAAGTCGACTATGTCTCAAGCAGACAGAAAGAGGGTCTCCAAAAACTGTGGCACGGTATGTAAGTTAATCGACTCAGTGACAGTCTGAGTCGACTAAATTTTAGGTGAGTCGACTCAGACTCACTCTTAGGTAAGTCGACTATGTCTCAAGTAGACAGAAAGAGGGATCTCCAAAAATCATGGCACGGTATGTAGGTTAATCGACTCAGTGGCAGTCTAAGTCGACTAAGTTTTAGGTGAGTCGACTCAGTCTCAGTCTGAGTCGACTCAAGCACAAACTGACAGTGAGATAAATTTTCTGTTTGGATCTAGGGTTAGATTTGATCCTAGGAGTCTTAAGGCCTGATTTGAGAGATCTTATGGGGACTAAATCATGGTTTGGACTGAGATTAAGTCTATGGGATGTATGGGTTAATCTAAAAAAAATTTGAGCTTAGGTTATTTAACCTATTGTAATTGATATATATACAGATCATTGTAATATCAATGAATGAAATGAAATAGAGCTTTTCTCCGAAAATCCTAGCCACCTCTCTCTCTCTCACACATCCCTAATCTCCACCTAGAGTTTCATGCCAAGAAAATCTGCCATCCAATCCAGACTTCCGTATTTCTTTATTTCTTCCTCAAATTTTTTGAATTAATACGCAGGTTCCATGCAAGATATCGATCTACGGCTAGTATCGGAGCGGTGCCAGATTATAACAAGTATCAGAGCAATATTAGGTTCCCTTCAGGGAGGATGACTATGAGAGGACTTCTGTTCTTCTTTTCTCTTATTCATGCCCAAAATTAAATCAATCCCAGGCCCTATAAAATAAATAAATAAATAATCACAAATTCTTTATGAAATTTGGAAAGGGATCTAGATCGTGACGTCTTCGACCGCAAACAATCAACTAGGATGATCAGTTAGATCTACATTCATAAAATCTTTACATTGGTATAAACATTTCAATCTTCAAGCCAAATAACCTATATGGCTCTGATACCATAATATTAAAATTTATGGGATAATAAATTATATGAAAATGTAGCCATCGAATCAAAGCCATTTAGGATCTCTCCCATCAACTTATCAAATCAGTCTGCAACCATCTATGACTTGCAACCAGAAGAAAATCAAGCTGGATGTGCTCTTTGCTGTTGTCGAGCAACACCTTGGTTTTTGAATCCCAACTCTAACTATATCCGATGGAGAGGACTTCAGAAGCTCTCAAGTGAGTTGTTGACCAAATCCATAAGGAGTATCCTTTTATAACGTATCTCATCTATCAAAGGAAGTATTTGAATCAGTCACAAAGACTAGATGTGGACGTTATCTATGATGGTTGTGTAGAATTCGACTTATCAAACTATCACATATATCTTTATTATTTTATCAGATGTTTATCTTTAGTCAAAATATAAATCAATCTAAAAATGTAAAACA
This sequence comes from Elaeis oleifera, assembly GCA_000441515.1. Classification (NCBI taxonomy): domain Eukaryota; kingdom Viridiplantae; phylum Streptophyta; class Magnoliopsida; order Arecales; family Arecaceae; genus Elaeis; species Elaeis oleifera. Next base: position 155,420 of record KE504751.1, on the reverse strand, counting down.
AATTCTGACACATGTTAGTATGGGCCACATCCAGATAAGATTAATTTGATAAAACTTCAACACTAACCAATGTTACTTGTCCTTTATCTTCATTCCCTTCGAAATATTTATTTAATTATTATCTCACTTCATAGTAATTAAATAAATTTTAAGTTTGGGTTTTTTAATCATTAGATAAATCTTATGTATGCTGAAATCAAAGATAGGAAGTATGGTAAACTCCATAAGAAACTTCCCCAATTGGTCGAGGCATACTTTAGGACATGTTTATGCTGAACCAATTATATGCTCTACCATCATTCCGAACCAAAGTGGAGTTATTTACCATCCGTCGAGATTGTACCATTGGAACAAAAGAATATTGTTCTCTCATGATGATACCCATTGGATCGCACTCTACACATATCTCAAAAACATCCATACTCCCTCGTTCACCAGCGTACATAGCTTTGAAGCAACTATTGCGTGATCCAACGGAGGATTCACACGAAGCAAGGTGAATCCTTCTTTCGCATAAAAGATGCAACCCACCTCTTCCCAAGTTCCTTCGTTCCTGTTTCATTGCCATCAATAGCGATGAGTGAGTCTTCTTTTTTATTATTTATTTAATTATTATCATTATCATCTCACTTCATAGTTATTAAATAAATTTTAAGTTTCAGCTTTTTAATCATTAAATAAATCTTATGCACGCTGAAATCATAGATAGGAAGTATGATAAACTCTATGATGTTTTAAGAGGAGAGTCCATGACAAATTTTACGTCGCAATCGGATTGACAAAATGGACAACTTTGGTCCATCTAGAAAGAAGGTGAGGCTTCTTCCACGGTCAGCAGGATTGATAAAATGGATAATTTAGTTCGGCCAGAAAGAAGGTAAGGTTCTTATATCTCAATCAAGATTGATAAAATGGACAAGTTTAACCGGATCGGGAAGAAGGTAAGGTGCTGAAAATACTTGGACAATGCTGCTAACCTATGCTGACTATATTAGCCGTCTGAAGCTTGAATCTCATGTAAGGCTACAAGTGGATTCAGTCTACTTGTAACTTGGCTTAGTCTTGACCCAATTAGACGTGGCTCAATTTATATTTGGAGACTCAGGTTGGGTTGGATTCAAAAATTGAATTTGATCTAAGTTTTAGTTCATGTCTAGATCTTGTATTTGCCAAACTTCAATTGTTGGCACTTCTCCATATCCACACCGTGGTCGCATTGTAATAGCAGTATTTTTTTTGTCTCTTTTTTCTGACAGGGCCCTCAAAGGATTAGATCGGCGAAGATATCCTTAGCTCTCGATCTCCATCAGTATCTGAGCTCGAGGGACGGACAGCGAAGTGTAAGAATCAAATTATCGAAGTGGACTTCTGGATCTCGGATTTTTTTGAGATCGATCAGTATTATTCTGTTGATTTCTGCGGTCTTCTTCCTGAGGTCGCTTTTTTCATCTTCTTCTTTTCTCGCAGAGTATCATTTCTTCTTCTTCAGCCTGTACATACTTCCTACCTAGATGAGCATTTGCTCATAATTATCCGGATAGTTCTTGTTGAGGGAGAAGATCAGACGGTTGTTTTTGAGTCCTTGCTTCAGAGCTACCATAGCAATGGATTCATTGAAGTTCTTAACTTGTAGAGTAGATGTATTGAAGCATGCAGCATAATCCCAAAGAAATTCACCTATCTGCTGCTTCATAATAAAAAGGCTGTTAGTGTTTTTCAGGTGAATCCTGTTGTTGCCAAAATAAATGATGAACAATTTGGCTAACTGTTCAGAAGAAGAAATAGATCCTGTCTAAAGATCAGAGAATCAAATTCTCGCAGATTTCTTGAGGATGATTGAGAAGGTGATACAGAGTAGGATGTCAGATGCCCCTTGTAGTCTCATAATAGCTCTGAAACATTTCAAGTGATCCAAGGGTTCAGTGGAGCTGTCAAATGACTCCATAGCAGGTATCTTAAACCAAAGAGGAACCAATTTATTAAAATCTATTGAGAAAATGAAGATTGTAGACTAAAATATCTTCCATCTTATGAATTGTCGATCTGAATTTTCATCAATCTTTTCTAAAGATCTTAGATTTTTTGCCCAAGACCTTCTTCTACATCTATCTTCTTTTTGGAGCAGATGATTCTGCCCCCAAGACTGATCAGTGAGATCCAAAGCATGATTGTGAGAAGGATTTTGAGGAGCTGGTTGTTGGGAGTGGTGAGATTGAACTACTTGAGGGGTTGCTTCTCGTGGCTGCTGTTCAGTAGTACGCTGGAGTTGTTGCACCATAGCAGTGAGGGCTTGAGTGACCTCCTGAGCATCTTCAGGAAAAGATGAGACAGGTGGAGGATGAATTGATGCTTAATTTTTATCACCATTTTTCACTAAAAATTTTTAGAAAACTTTTCTCCTAGCACCAATCTATTACTGCAAGACTTCGGAGGTGAGGTCGGTAATAAACCGAGCTGGAGAACTGAGAATTGCGCTAACGTGAACTGCGAGCAAAATCTGCAAAAGAAGTCCCAAAGATGTGGGGTGCCCTCCAGTTTAGGACCCTCCGATGCTTAAGTTAGCCGCGGCCTTGAGAACAGGTAGTGAAAATGGAGAAGTAGAAAGCAAAAAATGAGAGTTTGAATAGAGAAAAGTGAAGAAAATTCTGATTTTCTTTTAAAAATTTAACAGAATTTTGTCTCTATTTTCTCAAACTTGACTTACTTTCTGGAGAGCACTTTGTTTCCCTTTATATAGAGGAAGCTTACTTAGGTCTTAAGGAAAGATTGGTAGGCTGTTAGAAATTTGTTAGGCTGTTAGATCATTAAAGATCTGTTAGGCCGTTGAAGATCTGTTAGACCATTAGGTTGTTGTAACAGAATGGCCAGCTGTGCAGAGATCGTGGAGCAATTGCCCACATGACAAATGAGCGGGAATACAACTGAAAGACAGTTACGGCTAGATTAGATAACAGCTATTAGATAACAATCCGTCGACAAGGTGGCATGTTAGTAATAGATTGATGTGAGATAGCTGACATCAGTAATTATCTGAGCTAGACGTCATGCCTTTGGTGTCGATAATCAGATCGGCCGACAACTGAAGTAAGATGAAGGAGATCAGAAGCAAACCAAGGTGAGCATTCCATTTATTAGCAGTTCTGAATTAAGCCGATTAGCAGATAATACTGGAGAGGCGATTGATCAAGGACCGATGTAACATGAGAGAATATTTATTTTCAATAATAATTTACTGTCATGTATCCAGACGATAATGAAATCGGATAATATACACCATCAGTACGTTATAAAAAGATACCTACTATGGACTTGATCTCAATTCATTTGAGAGTTTGTGATGTCCTCCTTGTCCAGTATATTTAGAGTTGGAATTGAAAAATAAGATATTATACGACAACATCAGAGAGCACTATTTGATTCTCTTTTGATTGTAAGTTACAGATGGTTATAGGCCGACCCGATTGATGGAAGAGATTCTGAGCGGCTACAACGACTCCATCTTCACGAAAAATTTTTTGTCGCATAAATTTCTAATAGTTAGTAGTTAGATAGTACCGTGATAAAAGAAACCCACAATTCGCTATTGATGGCTATTGATGATGAAAGAATAGTGTTCACGTCCCATCCTCGGGCCACTTGATCCAAGACTTTTGCGTAAAAAGTTTTACATAACTTTCGTAGTTGGTGGCGACGAAAGGGAATGGGAAGGGGTCGGAATTTCGGAAGGGATGGGTTGCATCTTTCGCGCGGAAGAAGGATCCACTTTCCTTCGCACGAATCCACCATTGGATTGTGCAATCGTCGCTTCCAAAGCTGGGTACACCGGTGAATGATAGAGCTTGTCGCATTCGAAGCGTCGGAAAATTCCGTATTAGCATCTCTTGATTGGCTTGCCACAAAGCTCGAACCTGCTGTGCAAAACTTTTGTGGACCTGTCGCTGCCGATGGTGACCAAAGAAATGGAATAAAACGAGTTCGGAACTTCGAAGGAACGGCTCGCATCGTTCACGTGAAAAAAGGATTCATCTTCCTTCACGCGAACCCACCGTTGGATCGTGCAGTGGTGGCTTCGAGAGCTGTGTATGAGAGAGTTTGGTTGCTTTGAGATCTGTGTAGAGTTCGATCGGGGGACGGCGGGAGAGAACATCAATCGTTCTTCCCGCTGAAGAGATAAACCCGACTTCGCACAGAAAGCGACAAATTGGGGAATAGTGTAAAACAACTTCGCTTTTGGGGAAGTTTCTCCCTTTCTCCCTTTTCCTTTTGAAAAAAAATCTTGGCCATCTATCTATAAAGGGCGTTCCTCCATCTCTCGTAGCCTCACAACCATCTATCCCCACTGATCCTTTCCTTCCTCAAACCCTTCTCCCCTCCTCCTCTTTTTTTATCTTCATTCGAGCCCCATGGTGCACAACCCTGGAGCAGCCCGAGCCCGCCGGGTCCATGATCCAAACCTCATCACAGTCGGCACCTTTGCCATCTCCGTTGGCGCTGGCTGTTTCTACTCGCCACCACACCAGTGGATCTTGTTGGCCACCATCTGCACTTGTCGACGGAGACGCACCTCGTGATCAATTTTGTCACCTTCACTCTTGGCCTCCTCCTGATATATCTTTGGATGGTTGGTGCTACTATAAGGGCAACCTCACCGAGATTCTCCACCCACGCAGCTAATTTTGGTCCTCGTCACTCTCACCGTGTCGCTGACAGCCCTACTCCTCGGCCATCCGAGCCTTTTTCCGGCCGCCTGATGTTCGGGCTGGTCCAGAAATGGGCGTCATGGACCTCTTTTCAATATTGCCCTCCTTGGTCATTTACATCAGTGTAGTTTAACTTGCGCTCCATGGACTCTTCTTTAATTCCAGCATTCCATGTTTGAGTACTCGTTCTCTGTTGAGCGCACTGAGCGTGTGGTTCTGGGTTGCTCTTGTGGGATTGAGATGCTTAGTAACAGAGACCATTTTCTTTGGTCATATGACAGAGGTGTCAGGATTTTACTTCGTACGTACGTAGGTGAAATAATTAAATCAAAGAGGGTGCATTTCAAAAAGAGGGTTCGGGTTGTATCTTTTGCGCGAAAGAATGACTGATTTTTCTTTTCTTTTTTTCCTCCCCCTATATCAACAGTTGAATCATACTCCACAAAACTTTCAAAGCACTCAGTGTGCTCCCGAACCGTCAGAACGATACAAGCGGTCCATTTCACAAAGCTTCCTGTATTTCCAACATATCTAATTATTTCTTCAATTAGAATAATTTTAGTTAGCGTGTGGTCAAAGAATTTTGGGTCTCCTTGCAAACAAAAATTTTGACTCCAGATACCCTCACGGTGCGGCCGCATGGCGAGGCCTAGCCTAAAAGTGTGTGTGCAACCTGTGCGACCCAACACGTTGTAGGGTTCAAGTTATATCTTTCGTACGAAAAATGATTTTTTTTTCGCAATATCAACCGTTGGATGGTACAATGACCGTCCAGAGAGGTATACAGTCGAAAGATGGGGAGATATTGCGGGTGTATCGCAAGCTTTGAGACGTAATCCAATAGCTGATGCTGTGAGGGAAGAAAAAAAAAGAAGAGAGAGAAGGTAGAACCGGGACCCACACGTCGCAAGGCCAAACCGTGTCCAGAAAAAAAAGTTGCCAGTCCTCCGCCCACGATCCCTCTCCATCCTTTCCACTCTCCGATGGGGCCCACCCCCTCTGTCTTCCCCCCACTCCCTGGGGTTTGTCCGCCGCCGCCGCCGCCTCCATTCTTCCCGAGCTCCGACTACTGGGCTGGTGGAGATTGAATCGATGACCATCGAGTCAGTAAAGATCGAAATTTCATAATAATTTAGATCGTCGAGTCCATTATCGTCGACGATATGATCTATTTTTTTATTTTTTTAAAAATCTAAAAATATCTATAGCTGAGAACATTGTGTGAAGATCGGTAAATCGTTTTTTGATTGCATATGTCTTAGATCTATCCCAAAGTTCAAAATACTTCTAATTTAATTTTATTAAGATTTGAAATTTTTTAAAATTTGATCCAATTTTACAATTATTCTTTTAATTGAAAAATCAAATTAATCCTATCCGCTTGATCAGTCATATGGTATCGAGATCATGTAAATACCGAATATCATCAATCTACTTATCGGAATCAAATTTCCAATTTCTCGCATATTTTTGTATACCTTTGTGCTTTGATGGGAAGTCTTGTGCTTTTATGATTTCCGTGCTTTAATTTGTCTGAGGTCCTTCTAGGTTATTATTGTTACAAGTTCTCAGAAAAGTTACTCTAGAAGGGATATTTCTTTTTTTTTTTTTTTATTTGCATCACCTGAATGGATATTTTTTTACTAGGTTATCATCTTCATCATCATCAATTGAAGGAGATAATTCCATCAACGGTGCTCATTAATTTGACAAGTTGAAATAGACGAGATGGCCGTATCTTGTTCTGCTTCTGACCACTTTCTCTTCTCTGGTGGGTGGATTATTCGGACCAGTTAGCTATTTTGTGTATCTAGCAACCGGTCTAGTTTCTCGTGCTTGCTTTTCCCTAACCTGGACATTGGATTTGTTGAGCAATGTAAACCTGCATGACATTTCATTACCATACATACATTGTTGCTCGGAATCTTTAACTTGCTTTAAGGAGGCTGTTAGCGGTAATTAAGATGTTCATGTAGTTATAACTGGGACAATTTTACGATTACATAACTTCGAGGGGAAGAGATCTTGTGTAAGCTACTAATGGTTTGAATTTTAATGTCAGAGAGGTGTAGATTTTTACAAGTTAGCGATGACAAACAGTAGCAGCTGCATATTATGCGGACCGCAAGTTAACTCTACTTGTTCTTTATGTAAAATGGTGATTTTATTGGATAATGTAGATATCAATGCAACCTTATGAGAAAGATCAACCGTTCAAAATGACGACTTGATTGGATGAACAAGAGACGTGGCATCACATGATTGTTGCATAAAACTATCTAGGGAGAGACAATGGGATTTGGGGGCCATTCGTAGGGAACAGCGATAAATCTTGCCATCTAATGTTATTTCCACCTCTAAATGGCTCTGCACAACTCGGTTTAAATGCCAATGTATGGCCACAGTAATTTATGTTGACAAGCGCAAGAAAACTCGTCGGGACTATGCTAATGATAACCATTCATTGTTTTGTATGGACAAGTAAATTTCCAAAAGAAGGTAAACAAGATATATTTATTGCATCTCTTGGTCATATGGAACAGGACCAAGGTTATAATACAAGGATAACGGTTTGCTTATACTTGTACTTGAGCAACCTACCTTGTGTTCATCAACGTCATTAACAATGATCCTTGTCTTTAAAAATAATAAGGAAGTGGTGGTGGTCGTTGAATGAATTATCGTCAAGTCCTGACAAAGGATAATCTCATGATGACAATTAAACTAGAAAGAATAGGTAACTATGTAGATATATAACCATAATTGCAGAGCTTTACTTTCTCACAGAAGAAAAGAGGTTCGATAATTGTAGGATGAGCTGAAAAACAATATTGAGTTGTGCATTGAGATGCATTCTTGCCCGATTTTTAGATTATATTCAAGGTGTTGGCATGATTGATGTGGGAGAAAAAGAGTCACTACTAGTTGGAGGCACCATTAATTAAACCAGACAAGCTAACAATAGCAGCAATGGCGAAGCAACATCATTTGCAAAAGTTCATGGCCATATTAATGACATGCCTTTATAACAAGTTTGAAAGATCAGGGTGGTTAAAGCTCATTGCAAAGTTAGTTTAGGTGTCATAACATGCTCAAAGGGAAGTATGAGGTGCACGATGAATAGAGATCTATGAAGTTGAATGGTAGTAATTAAATTTTAAAGATAGTGACTTCAACAACCATAGTAGATTTTCATTCAACACTTCTTTGGTGTTCACGCTTCCTATCACATTTAACCTGAAATAACATTTTAAATTGGTCATGCTGAGAAAATAACACTTTTAAATTGGTGTTCATGCTTCCTATCACATTTGTCATTGTCACTCTAGGTCTCACCATCTAAGAGACAACCTTGATTATGTCAACATATTGTACTAAGCTTGAAGTTTGTCTCCAAATATTCCAACGATAAGCAACTGTAGTCTTGCTTTGGCTAGCCAATTTTGGTCTTTACAGAGTCCTGTGAAAATATATATAAAATAATTAAAGAACTATTCTGACTGAAATATCTAATCGACAATCTTCCCGAAGAAAATTATGATACGAGAAGCACATGCTGGTATCGCCAAAGAAAATCTTTTTGTAACTTCTAATGTAAAAAGTATTTCCTAGAAAAAGAAGTGTTTGATAATACTATCTAAAAAGTGTTTCCACAGGAAAAAAAGAAAAAGAAGAAATACCTTAAGGAGAAGCTAGAAAACTAGAAAACCCTTGTTCTAGCTTTCGCCTTCTCTCTTTTCTTTAAATGCACAAGAAACACCAAAAAACACCAAGGACTCCAAATTCTTTGGTCGTTTGTATATTTTTATGGATTAGATAGTAAAACCAGAGATGTCAGCTCGGGCCCACAGGCTCCTTCCCTTTATATACCATACACAGACAAAGCCTCTTTTTTCATTAGATCCTATAGAATCCCTCCCCATTGGACTTTTTGTCAAGGGAAGAATCATTTTGGAAAGTCAGGTCAATCAGGTGTCTTCATTTTTTGTTGAAGATCAGGTGTCTTCGTTCAAGCGATGGTACAACAAAAGAAAAGCGATGGTACAAGAAAAGAACGAAACAAAGTGAGAGGCTGGGGTTTGGGGAGAAGAGTTGAGTCTTATTCACAAGAGTATAAAGCTTCAAATTATGCACCTTTTTTCCCACGAGTGGGTAGAAGCTAAGGAAAGCTTTTCTAGAGGTGCTAGGTGAGAAAACAAGAATACTGTACCTAAGGGTTCCTCTGGTTGGGAGTAATATGGAATGAAAAAATAATTTTCATGCCATATTACTATGTTAGGTATGAAAAATGCGAAAGAGAGATGGTAAAAAAATTGATGGCCCATATTTATTTTTCAGAGAGAGAAAGTAAAATAAATATCAATGGAGGGGTTAGTATTTGATAAATTTCGAATGGTGGTTGTTGGTGCAGAAATCCGCGGCGTCGGAGAAGCTGGAGTCGAGGATGCCGCG
>KE504751.1:105044-119093 GCA_000441515.1 Elaeis oleifera | reverse complement strand
TCCATCTTTTATTTTTTCCATCCATCTTGAACTCACCGCGCGGATGCGCAAGCCGACGCATGAGGACGCGAAGGGTGCATCTCTCTCTGTCTTCGTATTTTCTCCGTCCACCTTGGACTCACCACGCGGATGCACACGCGGATAAGTGAGGATGCGGAGGCAATGCGCCTTGGGGGGAGGACGCGGACGCGTCATGGGAAGGTCGTTGGTGGAATACAGCAGGGGGTAGGAGGGGCTATAGGTTTTTTTCCTTTTCATTTCAAAGTTGATTTCAAAGTGACAAAAAAATTATATTAAGATATTAGATTATAAATTAAAATTTGATTTTAAAAATTAGAATTTAGATTAAAAATATTGATAGAAGCTAAATATAGGATTAATTTAAAGCTCTGTACAACATGCCGGTTTTCAAAAATACCATGATCTTTGAGAAATGTAGTATGTGACTTATAAAATAAATGACTAATGGTACCAATATCTACAAATACTACACCCACTGACTATTGCTTCAATGTAACAAAAAATAGTAATTAAATATTTTATCAACATTGCATGTATTTCTTACCATGAATTTATCTTGTTAGACATAGATAACAGTTTTTGGAGTGATTTCTCAATTTATTTAGTCGCCTAATCAATCTTAATCTCTCTAGTTAATGACCTGGTGTTCAATGAGTCTAGATAACAATATCAACCAAGTCATTGCTTAAAATATTATTAATTATATAATTATAACCTGACTTGCTTGGCTAAGCTCGAACCCCGGTACTATAGAAATCAGAGCCTGTGCGATGATTTGGCTCAAATAAAGAAAGCTTCATTCTATCTCTCCTTTTAAAATCCGTTTCTAATGTATTTCAATATTTTTTTATTTATTAGTTTTATTATTTTATAATAAATTTTTTTTGTCTCATTTAATTATCAATTTGGATCACATCTTTAAGTATAATTAATTTATATGCATAAAATAACCATTAATTATGTAGATAGAAATAGAAAAAAAATTGCTGCAAAGATGGCCAATGATCTTGTAAACTCAGTCTCATCATCAATTTAAAAAAAAAAACTGTCTCATCATAACTTCTCCACCTCTGCCGGTTGGACGATGTAATTTGTTAATAATGGAATTCGTGAATTACTAATCGAAGATAAATAAAAAGTATCTAGCGGGGGGCCAAAACCTTTTTGGAATCTCTTTGTCTCCACGATCTTCTCCAGGGCAGAATTATAATTTCACCACAGCACCAGCCTAGCGATTCATGAATTAGTAAACTGGAATAAATACGAAACTATGGCGACAGGGTCACATCATCTCCCGGGAATTGCTCCACTCTCTCTCCCCATCCTCTCCCTCCACATCCATCTCAATATTCTTGTTCGCCCAGGACTACAGCTTATCCATAAAGAGATTCACAAATAACTAATATAGACTAAGTAACAAATATCAATTACGATTGCAGTTAGCTTTCAGGAATCATTTAATTGCCTAAGCTCCAATACTTATTAGCATCAAGATTCATAGATAGCTACTTTGTGCTACTATAGCTACTTCCTCTATCCATCTCAAATTTAATTGCCTAAAGCCCTAGTTGTTAATATCATGATTAGTCATGAATAAGTAATCCAAGCTAAAGAAGAAATATAAGAATGGAGGTCCCATTAGTTTTTTACTGTCCCTCTTTCTCTTTATCTATCTCAAATTTTTTGTCACCCAATTTTCTACTTGTTAGTTTCATGATTTATGAATAATCAACTTAATCCATTGAAAATTTAATTGTTTTGATCAATTTTGAGAATTCTTTATTTGTCCATGATCGCCCCCTCCATTTTGGGTTAAACAAGAAAAATAGAGTGATGGTCCCATCAGCTTTTAACGATTACTTTGTCCTTGCCCCCTTCTATTCTCTATCTATCCATCTAAGAATTTTAATTCATTTGGAGCTTTTTTTTGTTAATTCATAGATAATTAATTCAAATTAATAAAAATTATATAATTATTTTTTATTTTGAGGTAAAGAACATGTTGCCATGATGCCGTCCGTTGGCACTAAGTTTCGTGACCGTCGCTTTAGAGGCTGCGGAGGAAGCTTCGCGGCGGTTTATGGTGGGCCAAGTTGTCACTCATCTGACGTCTTTTCTAGTTGTCCGTGCTGGTCGGTAGCGTTTAATTTTGGCCCATTGTACCGGAACGTGCAATAATCACATGAAGAATTTAATATCACTTGCATTTATTGGTAGTTTACTTTTGGGGATTTACCCAACCCGGCTATTTTGGGGATTTACCCAAGCCTGCTTCTGCTTATAAATGGTTCCCGTGATCCATCATCCGTGGTACAAGCAATAATCTATTTCCACCAAATCTCTCTCTCTCTCTCTCTCTCTCTCTGCCCATCAATGGCCCCGATCTCAAAAGAAGAAACTTGCTTCTCCACTCCCTCGACGCACGGGACTGCTCTTCCAAAATTGATCTCAGTTGCAATATTTGCTCTGTGCATCACCACCGGAGGATTCACGCTGGATTCCAATGACTGCCACCGTTTGAACGTGGTGTTCGGGGTGTATCTCGTTACAAATCTCATTACCTTCACCATGGGCCTGCTGTTGATGTATGTTTCGCTGGCTCGTTGGGCTGATGCACTGCTCCCATCGATCTCCACCGTCGCTAACAAGCGCTTGATGTGGGCGACCCTGATCATGTCAGTTGCTTCCCTCGTCATGGGAGTTAGTCTCTTCCTGCTCGCCACCAATTGATCGGGTCGTGCCAGACCAGTCTGTCATCTGATGTCATGGAAGAGGTGGACTGCATCAATCTTTAGCCTGGAGAATCCTCTCCCTTGGTTTCCTAGTGCTATCCGTTTGTTTTGCTCTGTTCTCGGTTATGCAAGTCGAATGTTGTGTGATTTTTTTTTCTTTTTTTTTGTTGGTGTGTTCTCGGTTTGTTTTGCTCTGTTATCGGTTATGTTGTGTGATTTTCATTTTTCAGTACTGTTTCTTTTGTGCTCTTCTCCTACAATGTATGTTAACGGAAAGGGTTTGTGTTTGTACGTGCGAGGGTGGGATGATGATTAAATAAAAGGTGTGCTTTTATTTGCAGTATCTCTGACTCCAGTCCTTTACAAAGTTTAGATAGCTGCCTGTCCGATGGTATAATTTTGGACCGACGTTTTGCGTTCTGTTCCGTGGAGTGCGGACCATGCGGCACAAATGGGACAAGACCTGTTGCAGAACTGCAAGGTCCCAAATTTAACAAAAAAAAAAGAAGTCGTGTGGCAATCATTGAGTCCCGAAGCCCAAAGCCTATCTAAGTCTTCTTCTCGTTTTACACTGGTGGTATTAAATTGGTTGGATTTTGATCCCGGAATCCAAACTCCAAACGTTTCCATCCATTGATCATATGGGTTCTGATCCAGCAGTTGAAAGGAATTAAAAATTTAGTTTTTTCATAAATTTATGCTTTAATAGGAGGTTCAGGGTTTTGGTATTGTCGTTTGTCATCTATTGAGGTGTGACTGCCATATAGTACGAAGTATTCCCCCTCGGCCAACGTGAGGAATTGTCCGCTTTGGAATGGTGGTGACCATCTGGGCCATTAAGAACGCCGCCCTCACGGTTTGTCCTACAAAAGGCGCCTCACGTGGTAAGGGAAGCCCACACTATATAAACAGTACACTCTCTTGATATCTTTCGATATGGGACTTTCGGACTCGATGCCTCCGATGCCCACCCCGCAACATCATCTTACTTTTATGATAAGTTTTTGGTCCATCTAGAATTTATAATTCAGTTTTCTGTGAACTTTCTATGTTTTGCTTCTTTCTTCATTTATTGTAGCGTTTAGGAATAAAATAGAATAAAGCGAATGAGATAGCTATGTTTACTCTGCTTTCCCCACTGCTTCTTCTAGTCATGAGTGAGAGATCGATTTGAATTGCTTGCTATTTCCACTTTCTCTGGGATAGGCTTCCAACTGTAGCTTCACAATGAAGTATGGTGCCATAGATGGGTGGAATGGAAACATTTTATTGTTACTTTTAATGACAAGTTGAGGAAGAAAATTCTGGAAAGGTTCAGGCATGGAGTTTTCCATGTGGCAGCTTGTGGAGACTTTTCTCCTCATCCCATCTTATTCAACTAAAGAAGAGGTAGGACTGGATCCATTCTGAGCAATCCTTTTCCAAAGGTTTCCCATGCCATCCATGTCATGCTGGAATAAGACCTACTCGCTAAAAGAACTAAAAAAAGAATAACATTCAGATCAGGTGGGGTCATAAAGTAGAAGATCAAAAATTGATCCAAAAATCAAACTTATCAGATTGGATTAGATTGGATCAGAATTCACTAAACCCAAATCTAATCCGACAAAAATAGATCCAATTTTAAAATCCGAACTGACTACATGGATCTTTTAAAATAGATCGGATCGGATCTAAATGGGTTGGATTGGATCACAGGTCAAATCGATCCATTTACAGTCTTACAAGATTAGTGAGTCTTGTTTTCTAAGAGACTTTTGCTCTCTCTTTTTCCACATGTCAGCTGGATGGAACAGAATAAGCAATATCGTGATATCCAAGATTTGGTGAACGGCCATCACCTTGATAGCAAAAGCTTCATCAAGCTCATTGAGGGAATAATTCAATATGGTGCTTGTTTTACAATTGAAGCAGAAGATATAACCATATCTTTATCTGCTTGTCACCGCTAAGTTGAGCGTTGCTCAACTTTTTTATCAAAAAAGAAAAAAATATTTCTTATCACCTTTTCTTCTGTGGTATAAATAAGAATGCTAGTTAAGAGGATACAAAATACTATCGGGTTCAATTCCTCTCTCAAATAAGATAAGAAAGATCAATTTGGTCAAGGATCTAAATCACTAATCTAACTAGCTTTTGTATTAAAAATGTATGAAAATTATAAGTTATTTCAAACTAAACTTGAACCAATCCAAAGCTAGTCTACTATATATTTCAAAACCCTCCTTGAATATGAGAAATTAATCATGTTTTTATAATCTTATATTATTGATCTTTTATAATTTAGATCCTTATATAAACTAAAATTTAAATAATACCTTCAGACTAATCTTTTTGAATAAGATTCTAGGCTATGGCAAATGGTATTTGTCTTTGTTGATTCCTGAGCTGGCTCCAAGATCGGTGGGTCTGATAATTATCGAATTGAAGTTGAGGTCAATTTGGGCTGGAATGAGCCGAAGTGGGTCGCGTCAATCAGTGGAGATGGAAGCTGTAAATGAGATCCCTAATCGGAGGTGTCTCCAGAGGATACCCTATGACAAGCCAATGGATAATCAGAGAATGGGGAGCAAGAGAGAGAGAGAGGAGCGCCTATGATGAGTTTCGGCTTTCCTGAGGTCCCCTTTTTCTCCTCTATTTACAGAGGGAGAGTAATGGCCATTCCTGCGCTAAGCAATAGCCCTTATAAAAGGTGCATGTAGATCACCTCGATGGAAATTACGTTCCATATTCAGGATGCGAGGTAAGCTAGTTATCGCCTGGCTATTGCATGGATCCTCCTGATATGGTTGAGATTACCTTATCTGGCTTATCGTGACCCAAGGATCGATCTCCTTCTGGATTGGAGGCCTTGCCTAGTTGGGCCAACCTTCTTTGTTCAGTCGATGAGGTTAGATCGGCTAGATCCGATTTGGCATCCTCGATAGCAGCTGACCTCAAAGGAACCTTGGATCTGGCCTAGGTCAAAGTGATATCCCCAACAGTATCAAAACAAATCCAGCCTATGACCTATGTGAATTAGGGGTTACCAAAGTACGATTCATTTAGACTAATTACGAGCTGATTGTAATATTTGTTATTGGATTTGAATGGATTTATACCTTTAGCCTAGTAAAGACTAGAGCTAGAATTGGGTTAGGCCATACCCTATTCGAGTTTGATTTGGCCAACCTGAATTACTCATTTGGGTTAAAAACTGGGTTAGCCAAAATGAACAATTACAAGATTATATAATATATCGAAAATATGAAAATAAAATAATGGAAAGAATCCATGGGTCACAACCTTTAATTTATATTCTTTATGGTTTTCACCAAAATCAAATGATCAAACTCTCATTAAGTGCTAAATTTGACAATAGACTAAGCCAAAATGCTCAAGCTTGGGCTTGAATTCGGGCTTGGGATCGGGTTTGGATCAGGCTCTAAGCTTGGGCTGGACCTCAGCCGAGCCAATGGTATACATGAGCCAGGCCTAGAAAAATAGACTCTATATCTATGCCCAAATCCGGCCTAATATTATTTGGTCCTGGCTCATAGCCAGGCCTAGCGCGAGCTCATTTTGAGCCCTAGCCAAGCCCATTTCCAGTCCTTGTGAAGACACCAACAATCAAATGAGGGAAGTACGTGAAGACCCTTGTGGATGTGAGTTTAGGACTATATTAGTTATTCACTGAAAAGATCTTAGGTACTTATATATATTAAAAATTTTGGATAATATCTCGAGCTGTAACAAATGGTGTGAACTTGGTATATAGCTTATTTGGATTAGGGTATACTGTAGCATACATCCATTGGACTTGACCAAGGGTTGATCATGGTGTGTATGATTATATCTGAATATATTTGGACTCTTAGCTTACTGTGAGGCTTACCAGGAGACGTATTTGAGGACAATGCAGGTGTATGTTTATACAACAAGAAATTTGATCTTTTGCGATAAAATCTTAACAACAAAAAATATTTTTATCGTCAATGGATAATTTTTATGATAAAAAATTTTCATTGTAAAAAATCAAGTACTTATAATGAAAATTTAATTCATTGCAAATAATAGCATCTTTTGCGATGAAATATGTAATTTCGTCGCAGAAAGTGGACCTTCCAATGATGAAAGAAGAATTTTGTCACTAGAGTTTAATCTTAACGATGAAAATTGAACTTCGTCATTAATGAGTTGCACACAGATTTCTGAAAAATGCCATTGTTGCGATGAAAATGTTGTTTCGTCGCTAAAGATCATCTCCGACGCCAAAACCATTATGATTTTAGGGCAAAATATTGCCCCAAATCACACAAGCACATCAAGCCCCTCTCTCTCTCTCTCTTTGTCGGGTCACTATGTCACCATTACACCATCATTATCGTCACTCCATCGCCACCATTGTCGCTTTGTGTACAAGTCTTGATCTCTCTCTCCCTCACACTCTCTCTACCTCTCTTATGGTCGACCTCTTTACTTCCTCTAGGTCTGCCATTGTCGCCATCGCTTCGCCTCCATCATCATCACTTCATCGGTGCCGTTGTGACTCCACCAGGCTATTCTTTCTCTCTCTCTGGAGATCTCAGGTACGGCTCTCTCTCTCTCTCATGATCCTTCTTCTTGCAGATCCACTGCCGTTGTCGTCGCTGCACCTCCATTGTCATCACTCTACAGTCGCCGCTGTTTGCATTCGTCACCATCACTCTGTTGCTCTCAATCTCTCTCTCGGTATCTCTCTTTCTCATGTGTTCTCTAGCCATATACGGTGGCTATGCACAGTGCCAATTCTTACTAAACTGTAAGGCTCATACTTCCCATTCTCTCTCCTTTCAAAGTCGCAAGACGCATATAGCATTAGTTGGATTGGGCATAAAATTCGAGTACTAGAGTTATCGGTTTATTAGTTAGTTCAATTTCTGATACCAATAGATATTTAAATTATTATAATTAAATAAATTTATTTGACTATGATCAATTTAGCCATTTAGTTGACATATTTAATCATTTATTATTTAATAATTTTAATTTTATTTAAGATTTTATAATTTTATAAATTTATATAATTTTTAAGATTTATTTAGAATTCATATGATTGTATCATGTGACCGACTTATGTGACACGTGTGGTAGAATATCCGGCACAGATTTTGAATATCCAATATATTTTTGTTTAAGACTACCGCCCCATTTTTTGCCGAGGTGTAAGCATCAATTTGTCATGAAAATGTTGACCGTATAATTCGTATTATCCTAGATAGATAAATAAGTAAATAAATTTAATCTCTCCTTGCGCAATCAATATAATTAATGAATATTTTATGCAAAAGCCACTTTCAAAATATGTCCTACTGGTAAAATTTAAAAAGCCATTTTTCCGGATGCAAGTTCTGATGATCAGGACGCTGACGGTGGTTTCCTCCACGGAAAACAAAGAAAGGAAAAGTTATAAAAGGCCGTCGCCACAAGCAATTCGAGCCAGTTATTTATTTTAGTAAATATTGATGCCCTGCCTTTATTAGGTAGCAACGAACCGATCCATCACGCAGGGAAGTCTTTTTCGCGTTGACGGTTACCTCTAAAATCCATGTACGTAACAAATTATTATTATTTTTGGTGGCTGAGAGTGGCGTTTGATCCGGGGGATTGGACGTGAGCGGAATTTTTTTTTTTTTTGGAGAAGTTGGACGTGTGCAGAATTGGAGAAAGGCCAAGTGGTCTCGTGAGGATTCGGCTTGTCCACTGCCGATGTCAGACAGAATTGGCCCGAGGTTGCCGTCTTCAGCATTTATAGCTGATGTCTTCGTGGAATGCCGTCCGCCGATCGACGGAGTCAATACGGACGGACTAACAGATGGATGCTGACGGCAACCTTCACGGTAACCGATTTCCGCTTGTCCAACCTCAACCAAATCCTGCCAGAGTCAACGTTGACCACAACCTCCCAGCCGAAACATATGCGAATATGGCACGGTAGCTGACGTAGTGTCCCGTTCAGCGTGATGGATTTCCCGCCATTCCGCTAGCGATAATTTAAGACTCGAAATCAATTGTAGCTTTGTCATTAATTGCCAGCATCAAGGAGGAAAATATGGCATCTCAATCATTTTCGTGGACATTTGGAGGTGGTTGGAACCTTGATATTGCTTCTCTGAACCAAACTCAATAGTGGTCCCAACATGTCACATTCTGGGGCCCAAAAGTCTTCTTGGTCGGCGCCAATGGGTTTAGAGATGACACGCGTATACATTGTACGCGGAGCCAAATTCAAAGATTAGTTCCCAAGTGGACTCCAAGGTCAGAATCCTACTCTGAAAATTTCATTACTAGAAGAAACCTTAGTCCAGAAGATCTAACGGATGACTCTCAAAATTTACAAATACCTTTCTATATAAATATATCAAAATATTTAGAATATGAATTTGAAAAAATCTATTTATTATTATTTTCGAAAAAATAATTTAAATTTCATACATACTTGCTATGAATCCTTTGGCAATTTTCTTGTTGAAATATAAGCGACAACGGTATACATTTGTTGAATGTCCAAGGCATATTAAATGTTAGATATATGTATTCTGAATATCCAATATATTTTGTTTAGATTACTGTCCTGCTTTCATGTAGGACTCAGCAAAATTTGCCTTGCATTTATTAATGTTTAGGTGTTTAGGAGTTTCTGTCCTAGTTGAATATTGTGGATATTGGGCTGGCGACCGCATCATACTATTTGGAAATTCTTTGACCTTGTATGACTACCCAAAATACACGCATATAACATGCGAGTCTTGGCACAGTTCCCCGTTTATATTATGCAGCCATGCTCCCCATCCATGTGACATATATTCCTTGACTGATCTACATAATCAATGCTGATGTCAATAATAATTCATGGTTTCTGGTTAGCCTCCATGACCCACCGTTGCACGGCAGTACCAAATGATTTTTTTTTTTCCTTTTTGGATCTTTGGTTTTTATTGTTAAAGGCCCACCACACCTCACCCTTTTCTCAGACATCTATTCTCTTTGGAAGCTTGCGCTATCTCAGTGTCTCCATATCCATATGGCCCCCATCTCATTTGAAGAACCTCTGCCAGGTCTATGGGGCCCAAGCCAAATCTTGTGGCTAATGGGCCCCAAATCTTGTGGCTAAGTTCACCCACTGTGTGGCCACTGGTGGGCCCATCCGGGGGCTTGATTGCAGCCGACACCACCACCTGTGGGAACCGGTTCAAACGGATCCGGTTCAACATGAAAAAAAAAAAAAAAGGAAAAAGAAGAAGAGTGAATAGGGGAACCTAATCTCCTAACTGATCCTCGGTTATGAGAGAAGTTAAGACCGCGAGCGCGGTCGGATCAGAGTCGTGCATCGGTGGGAGCTATCTAAGGTTATTTGGAGGGTTACGCTGCGAACGGGTGGCCTTAACCGTGGATAGGTTGAGTTTATCTCCTTCCCATTTCCTCTGTTTAATCCCTCTCGATTGATCCATCACCGAAACTCACCTCGCCTCCTTTTCCTTCATTCTCATCTCCATCAGTTGTCAAACTCCGTAATCAAGTCGCCGTCGCCTGAAACTCCCATTTTCCTCTTTGATCTTTGCTATTTCCCCTGTTTCGAGTGTTATCGCCGCCGATTTTTCCGTCACCGGCAATGCCGGCAGATCCATCACCACCACCATCGGCACCTGGCCGCCCACCACTGTCTGGTCACCCCGGCCGCCGGCCACTGCCAACCCCAGCCCTCCTTCTTTCTCTGCTTTCCTTGAAGGACGTCCTGGTTCGGTTTGGGAAGGAGAATGGGAGAGGGAGAGAGAGAAAGAGAGAGCGAAAGACAGAGAAAGAGAGAGAGAGAAGAAGAGGAAGGAAGAAGAAAAAAAAAGAAAGAGGAGAAATCAATCTTTTTAAAACCGTCCAATTGATTGGACCCCAATCTAATTGGATCTAGATTAATTCGAGATGATTAAATTCATCTCATGATCCAATACAAATTATGATATAGGCTGAGCATCTCTCTCTTTTCCAGATTGGTCTGATCCAATCACATTACTTTTCTTTATATCCCTCCTGATTGATCAGATCAAATCTATTAGTTTATTTTGTTGATTAATGAAATAGATCTGATCCAGAATTTTAATCTACATTGGGAGAAATACACTACGTGTCAAAGATTATGACTTTTGGATCCGACTGACTGTAAATTTTTTTTATCTCTGGATTATTTTTATACATATTTATATATTTAAAATTTAGATTTTATATATAAAAATTATTAAAATATTTAAAATTATTAAAATTTGAAGGTATGTATTTATGCATAAAAATAATTTTAAAAGTTAGATCAAGCATGATGTTATCTTTGTAGAATACAAATTTAGAAAGTGATGATTTTCTTATTTTAATATTACATAATTTTTTAAAAAAATTTATACACGTTTATCTTTGTATGAATTTTAATAAAATTATTTTGTTACTCTTTTGAAAATATGAAAATTTGAGTTAATACTATTATAAAAAAATAAATATATTTATTTATAAAAATTAATTATGATAAAATTATGAGAAAAAATTCTCCAATTTGACTATAATTCGAGTCTAGCCAACAGGACTGATCATTAGCCACATGTCAGAAACATATTTCTTTCGGACCTAACTAGTCGAAGCTGATCGCTGGCAGAGTTAGTTCTTTCGGATCTAGCCAGTTGATACTGATCGCTAGCATACGTTGATGCGTCGCGTGTCTATGTTTCAGAACTAGTCTCTTTATTTTGTTACTAGGCTAAGCATGACCGTGTGAAATTAGAATTAGTTCCTTTCGGACTTAGCCAGTCGGGATTGATCGCTGGTATATAGTGATGCATCATGTGTTTGTTATTCTGGGGCTAGTTTTTTTTGGATCTTGCCATGAGATTGATCGTGACCGTAGTCACTAAAATTGAGATTGAATTTTTGGCTTTTATTGATGTGTATGGCATATTTTGAAAAAAAAAATATTATTATATATTATTGTTAAATTGTTATATATTGAAAATAATTGTGCTTGATCTCTTAGAGGTATTGAAACTTACTGAGCCCGTAAAGCTCACTTCCTTCTTTTTTTTTTTGGATCCAGAAAATTCTATGGGACTTAGGATCGAGCAGTGAGGAGCATAGGATCTTAAAGGATATTTGCTTAGTTTATTTTTTGAATAAATATTTTGATCTTGATTATGATGAGATATTACTGAACTATATTTTATTTGAGTAAAAATTATTGGATTTATTTTCACCACTATCCAAGATGGATTGATGAACTAAAAAAAAGATAGATCTGGAATATTCTTTAGGATCTTGTCCTAAGGAGTATACGCCCGATCCTGGGTTAGATTTGGGGCATGATAGGGTGTCCTCTACGATGTAGTTTGGACTTTGGAGCTTTTATTCAATTATAAGCGAGCACATGATTATCTTAATACTACATCTTAAACATGTGTTAATAATACATAAAGTAGCACCATATCACATCTTAAGGACACAATAAAATGTGATCGCCAAAGAAAGGAAAACAACAAAAAAAAATGTAGAGAACGAAAACAAGACTATAGGAAATAAAATCTTGATATGCATGACATATTTCCACAAGTGAAAAAAAAAAACGAAAGCTATATGCGCTCTACATGTTTTTGGAGGAGTAGGGATCTAATTGATCTGGATTGATGCAAGGCCAAGAGGTAGTGGTTTCGGAATGCCCTCGGTATGCAACTTAACACTTCGACTGTACATTCAGACCTTGATTCTCCTTTATTTGATTGACCACGCTCTGGTGTCAGTTGCACTCTGGTTAGACATTTATTGTAATGATTCAATTGTTTAGAAATAGTAGGAAGAAGAACATGAAAATTGGAAATTGAGATCAAGCAAAGCACCTAATACCAAAACCACATAGCACCCATTGATATGCAGATGCTGATTATCTAACACTGATTCTCAACTTTTGTTTTCACAAGGCATCCACTATCATTCTTTAGCTAAAACATTTAGTCATTTTTGTACTACATTGCTGCAGATTGTTTGGAGAGGAAAGAAAGAGGTGATGAACCTTTAGATTAAATGGAGATGGACTTGGATAATTTGATGAAATGAGAGCAACATGACAACGAAGAAGATAAGTAGGAAATAAAAAGAAACATCATCATTTAATAGGCCTAAGTGATATTATTTAACAACTATAGAAACCTAAATCCTAAATCCTAACCTAGGCTTCCCGGGAGAAAAAAGAAAAAAGTAATCATATTAATGCTTCACAAGAAAGGATCCTAAACTAAACCTTTAAAAAAAAGAAAAATCCTATAGATTACCTTATCATATATGTGTTTGAAATCAGAAGTTTCTCGGCCATGTATATCTATTAGGAAAAAATTTTGTAGCGACCTACTTTAATTTGGCAAATTAGAGATTAATGTGATACATCTTTGGGTTGATTCTCCTAATTCATTCGCTAATTATTTGTTGTTGTGCCATTTCATTATTAGCATTTCCTAAACCTTGTTTTATGATGCCAGGTCAATAGGCACATTCTGATGGAGCCGAAAACACTGAAGATTCTGTGCCCGCCCGAGGAAGGAGTTTGGTTTGTTCCATTTAGAGCATGCTTAATTAGAGAGAGTTGTGTTTTAGACTGGTAATGAAAATGAGTCTCGCATTTTGTGATGCTTTATTTTTGCTTTTGTCCCTTTCTATTTTTTTTTTTCTCTTTCCCTCTTCTTATTCTTTGGGATGGAGGTTGAACCTTTTGCCCTTTCAACGTCACACATCCCTACCAAAAAAACAGAAGGGCGAACCAAGATAAGGATTTTGATTTAATTACAATAGGTCTATCATTTAATTAAAATCAATACTTTTGCTCTTCCATTTATTTATTTATAATTAATTGTCCATTACTTCTATGATTTGTTTGAAGCACCGTAGCATTTTTTTTAGTTTATCATCTGTGTTGCTGAGAATAATCTATTTTCTTCAAATCCATCCTACGTTTGCTGATACCAACTCTACTACTGCTTATAAAAGGAGAATGAGATTCTCTACGGTATTCAAAAAGTATCATAGTGTTACTGTATATGGTTAGATGCCATCCATCACAAAATAGACAGTTGTCTAAACTATCCAAATCCTCCTAGAATTTATACATCCTTCCCTTTTAATTTTTTAACTTTTTTAATGTGTGTGTGTGCGCACATGGTCATTAATCTTAAGATGGACGATGTCCAACCATGCATAGCACACTTTTTGAGTACCGTAGGTTTCTGTCACGCCTCCGATCCGAGATTGTAATCGAAGGCCA
>KE504751.1:71808-83510 GCA_000441515.1 Elaeis oleifera | reverse complement strand
AAAAAAAGAAATTGCAAAATTTTTAATTTCTTTTATAAACTTTTGCTTTTATAGGAAGTTAAAGGTTTTGGTATTGTCGTTTGTCACCCTTCACCCTACTCTTTCTCATTCGTTTTGGTCCATCTAGTTTCTATAATTCAGTTTTCTATGAGCTTTCTATGTTTTCGCTTCTTTCTTCATTTTGTTGCAGCGTTTTGGAATAAAATAGAACAAACCGGATGAGATAGCTATGTTTACTCTGCTTGCCCCACTGGCTTCTCTCTCTTCTTCTTCTTTTTTTTTTTTTGATGTAAGCCCCACTGGCTTCTTTTGATGTAAGAAGCCAATAGGATCTATATATATTTCTCAGGGCTTATTTGGCCTGTCTCCAAATCAGTTCTACCGCAATTTTATTTATGTAATGAAAGTTTGAGTGTTCGTCTATTCTTCTTTCTAGTTCCTCCAATCCTAGTATTATAATCTTAGACATATAGTTGAGGATCAAAATTAAATTTTGAGCGTGGTCATGCTCTTAAAAACCTTAATATTTTCTAATATATAACTCCATGGTTATTCTAATGATGCTGTTCTTTTTTATGTGAATAGGAGCTAACAGAGCTACTCTTGTTTTATTAATGTAAAACGGTCAGCATTTACAGAGAACCCCCAGGTTCGCTGGGCAGTGAAATCCATTGATGACGTTAGGACTTTTCCATAAAAATGCACTTTCTATCTTGTTAATTCTACTAAAACCCAAGTTGGCGGTTTGAAGATGGACATGTAATGCAAAAGCAGGACCGACATCATAGTATCGGTCAAGGTTAACCTACCTCCCATGAAAATGATTTTCTTTCAAGTTACAAGTCTCGCATTCATCTTTCAATTAAGGGTAGCCAACGTTGCTTGGGAAGCTTCCTAAAATGTAAAGGCAAGCCTTCTTTTCTTGCAGTTTAACCAAGATGCAAACTCCAAAGCCTTCCATCATTCATATTTGCATCTCCAAAGCCTTCCATCATTCATATTCAGACAATTAATGGACCTCTTGTGGAAGTTAATTTTCAGCCCTGAAATAGCTTCAAATGCCAACACCGCCAACATGCTTTCCTATTTCCTAGGACAAAACAGAAATGTATCATCTACGAACTGTAAGCTCAAAATGCAAACTCCTTAATGCTACCAACTCCTTTAATTAACCCCAAGGCACCCGTGCTTTTGAGCAATTGAGCAAAAAGATCGACTGCAATAATGAAGAGGAAATGTGAGATTCGATCCGCTTACCTAAAATCTTGCTTACATTTTATCCATCTATCAAGAGAACCATTCATTAATAGAGCAATGGAGGCCAATGAAAGAAGGTAATGAATCCATCTAATCTATATGATATGAAAGCTTCTAGCATGCAACACTTAAAAAAAACTTTCGGTTTAATTTGTCAAAGATCTTCTCAAAATCCAACTTACAAAGCAATCCTTTTTTACTCATGCGCTTACAATATGCCACCATCTCATGTGTGCTGAGGAAGTAATCAATAATATTCCTCCCTATCACAATTGTTGATTGAGATTCATCAAAGAGCAGGGAGGAAATGATTAAGCCTTCTTGAAAAAATCTTCGTTAAAACCTTATAAAAGTAATTTAGGAGGCAAATTGGCCTAAGGTCCTTAGCCAATAAGGTGCCTTCTTTTTCGAGATAAGAGTGATGAAGGCAAAGTTGAGACAATCCATATCAAGGTTTCCTCTGTAAATCTCCTCCAAAAGGATAAATAAGTCATTCTCATGACATCCCAAAATCTTTGCACAAAAGATAAGATAAATTCATCGAGACCCAGAGCTTTGCAATCATCAAATGAAAACACCGCCTCTCTAATTTCCTCCATAGTGAAAAGCACTCACTAACTCAATGAGAAATTCTTGGTGCATCGTGCACGATGCACGAACACGCGCAATGCGTGTGGTGATTGGCTCACGCATGGGCTGGGCAAAAATTTTTTTTTCCCATACTGCTGCCCGGCCCTATGTGTAAGCCAATCACAGCACCGCATGCGGTGCACAAAGAATTTCTTCTAACTCAAATAGTTCATGGGCTAACGAGTCAAAATGCATGCTCTAATTGATCTTTAACTCAGGTGTTGTATTCCGTCCGAAGAGATTCTTAAAGAAAGAGTGTAGAATAGAAGCAATGTCCTCCTGATTGGAATAAAATCAATACTGCCATCCAACAAAATATCTAGGTGATTCCTTATTTCCACCTGATGCCACTTTATGAAAGAATTAAAGTATTCCTATCACCTTCTTTTAGTCAAGTAATCCTTGATCATTGCTTCCAATAGATTTTTTTTTTTTTTTGTACAGGTAAGCCAATTCTTCCTTCCTATAAAGGATTTCGATGCCATGCAATATTTTCTTCTTAATCTCTCTATTTAAAAATTCTCTTCTCAAAAGCCCAATATTTAATTGCAGCACGAATATTTTAAAATTTTCACCCAAGCTTCTACAATGTCAACTCATACCTATACTCTTCCAAGTACCCTTCACCATATCCTCAAAATCTGATACTTTTAACTACCAACATTAAAACTTAAGAATCTAGAACCACTAAGCCTCTCCTTACAAATTAGTGAAATAAGCACATGGTCAAAAATAGAATTAGAGAGAAACCTCTGCACTGATGCCGAGAAGGCCCCCACTCAATGGAAAGAAGGAAGTGGTCAATCCGAGCCATGGAAGGACTATCCCATCGGTTACTCCACATGAATTAATGACCTTTGAGATCCGAATCAATAAGGCAGAGATGGGCAATCAGATATAAGAATCGCAAAGTCTTCTTAAGACATTGAGGATTTCCTCTTCTTTCCTTGATATCTTTAATAAATTAAAATCACCCATCAAACGCCATGGTCCTGTTAGTGAATGACGAAGGGTCAACAATTTCTGAAAGAAGGCAACACACAGATTATCATTACAAGGCCCATAGAATGAGGTAATATACAAACATTCCTATTCCAAGCATAAGAATGCAACTCAACAGTCAAAAATGGGTCAACCTGATTGTGTTAATTATAAAGAATTTTCTAAAGCTCCATCCAATAAAAATTCCTTTAGCCGGGTCAATGGCATCTAAGGAGCACCAAATATCTACTCTCGAGCTCCCTAAGGATCTGAAGAAACCAGCTGAGGGTGCCACCATTTTTGACTCCTACATTAAAATGATGTCACAAGCTGATTCAATAATTACGTCCCTAATAGCTCTTTATCTGCATAGAAATCCATGCAGGGAAAAAAGTTAATGGCTATTTCTTTTATCTGTTTGAAGTTGGAAAAAAAAATTTAAAAATCATGCCATCAATATAAATGGGATGGAAAAATATAAAGAAAGTCGGGCTATTGATGCATATTGGATAGAAAAATATAAAAAAGCTAAGTCATTAATAACAATGGGGCAAAAAAATATAAAGAAACTAAATCATTAATACAAATAGGATAGAAGTCTACCGACGCCAAAGATGAGATTCAAGTTTGTATTTATTATAGAATATTTTTATTATCATATAAAATTTATATTTATTCTGAAATAATTCTATTTATTTATTTTTATTTATTTTACACTTGATTGTATTTATTCTAGATAAATTTATATTTATTTTGAAGGAGTTTGTGTTTATTCAATCTAAAATTTGTATTCCTATATAGCTTATACTTATTATGGAGGGATAGGAAGTAACCTGCGATCGTTAATGCAGGTAGGATAGGCCACTTTCCATCTCCCTGCAACAAACACAAGTTATGTAGGATAAATATAAACTTCGATGGAATAAACATAAACCCTTGAGAATAAACATAAACTTTCTTGAATAAACACAAATGAGGCTAGAATAAATAGGAATACTCTAAAAATAAATACAAATTTTGTGGTGATAAATGAAATATTTAGAATAAATACAAACTTGATTCCACCTCCATCCATCTGGATTAATGGTCTCTTTTTTAAAAAAATAATCCCAAATGGATGGTAGCCGTTAATTTTATTTTGCTGCATCGAGATCTATGCTGATTTAGGGCGGGTTTGGATGGTGGAGAACTCAATTGGATTTGGTTCTAAATTTGATCTATCTTATTCTAGTCTCCCCCCTCCCTCCCTCTCTCTCTCTCTCTCTCTACACACACACATAGAGAGACACACATACATACATATATATGTATATGTATATATATGTATGCATGTGTGTGTATACATGTACATGTACATATACATATATATACATACATATACATATATATGTATGTGTGTGTATGTATATATATTTATGAGTACGTTGAGGTTTGAATTCGAGGTCGGGTGTGGCTTGATTAACATTCGAGTCAAATTGAATTAATCTTAAGTATTATTTTTTCATTGAGTCAAACTCGTGCTTGGGATATTAAGATTCAATCGGCATCGAATCAAATTTCAAATCAAAATATTTTAATTCAAATCGAGCTCAAATTTAAATTAATTGGGAGCTGGATTTGATCTAGAGGATTGGACATGTGCGTAATTGGAAAAAGCTGTCTATCCCATGAGGATTTGGCTTGTTGACTGCTGGCTTCAGCATTTGTAGCTAATGCCGTGTGTGCCTTTAGACACGTGGGTCCTGCCAAGCTAGCGACACCTACTTGTTGTAAATTTATTTTTAAATAAGTTTTAAACTCATATCGAATAAATTTGTATCGAACATTCAAATGTAGGCATACTGGCGAACCTTCTGAGAATGCTTTTCGCCAATCCACAGAGTCGATGCAGGCAAACACATTGATGCTGGCGATCACCTTAGGGGTGTTTGGTATGAGGTGATCTATCCAAGATCAAGCATGATATGGGTAGAGGTGATGAGATCAACATGTTTGATTGCATCATGGTGATCCTACGTGACAATAATTGCAAATCACTCCTATTTTTTTTTTTATACAAGTGGTGCTCACACCAATCTAGTGTGAGTACACCAAAAGATTCAAAATAAACACCTACAGTGAACGTGGGCAAGTCTAATCCTAATACTAGATCCAGTTATTAGTGTGCTCAGTCATATAGGAAGCAACCCAATCAGCAGTACTGTTCATCTCTTGGAAGACATGCTAAACAAGATCGTAGTGAAGTCATGAAGGCAGATCCCAAATATTCTGAATAAGTGGATGTACCTTCGACTGCATCGTGTCACTTTGAATCCAGCCTATCATGATCATAAAGTCTTCCTAAATAGTGATCCTCTCTATCCACAGCTCTTGCTGGGCACAAATAATGCTAGCCGAAGCAGCACGGAGCTCAGCACTGGGGATAGAAGGCTCAAAGAGATGTGATCCTCCCACCACTAGCAATCTAACATTAGGTCCTTGGATGACAAAGACAGCACTATCCCTGCCATCTCTCACACTATCGTCAAGGTTTACCCTGATATGCCCCAAAGGAGGAGGCCCTCAGGAAATGAAGATAACTCCTTGGGTCACTACGGTATGCTCAACTACATAGGAAGAAATTCAATTAGCAGTGCTATTCGCCTCTCGAAAAACATTCTCAACAGAGACTGCAAGAAAGTCACAAAGGTAGGTCCGAATATCCTGAATGAGCGGGTGCATCTTCGACTGCATCATGTTGCTCCGAATCCAGCCTATCACGATAGTAGAGTCTTCCTCAATAATGATCATCTCTACTCGTAGCTCTTGCTGGGCATAGATAATGCCAGTCCAAGCAGCACGAGCTCAGTACTTAGGATAGAAGGCTCAAAAAGATGTGATCTCTCGTCACTAGCAATCTAGCTCAGGTCCTCGAATGATAAAGCCAGCACCACCCATGCCATCTCTTACACTGCCATCAAAGTTTACTTTGATATACCCCAAAAGAGAGGGCTCCCAGTAAATGAAGATAACCCTCTGGATTGCTGTAAGAGCAATATGGAGGCTCCAGAAATCAAAAGCATCAAGACGTAGGCTGGCAGTGTTAAAACAGTTGTAGTCATCGGCCAAGCAAAAGGCCCTCTCCAATATATGGTGAGTAAGAACCACTTCAGCATCAAAGACCAGACTATTCTTGGAGAGTCAGATCTAGTAGGCAAGATGTACCATCCTACCCCCCCAGGCATAGGTAGATCTCTCTGTACTACTCCGACGGATCACATCTAGGAAGTGGCCCAACTAAGGATTATTGCTCACCTCCCATGATTGACCACCTGTCCTCCAAATGATCCTCGCCCTCGGGCACTGCAGGAGGGCATGCTCCGTCGACTCATCTTCCAACCCGTAGATTGGATAGGCCATTGTAAGTTCTATGCCTCTATCCTAAACTAAAGTGCACGTTGGAAGTCGGTCCCAAGCAGCCTTCTAGAGAAAGAGCCTCACCAACGACCCTCCAAATCCAAGCTGCCTCAATCCCGATACTCACTGTAGACCTGTAAGTCTCAGATAGATCTCTCATGGGGTTTTTGGGCAATAAGAATGGCCCCACACCCTCAGATCATGGCTGCTGTGGATAGGAATCGGGATGCTGAGGATCCGATCGGCAAGTGGGCCATCAAAAAATGAGTAATATTCTATGCTCTCCATCCTCTACCATCAACAGTGATTAGATCACAGACATGAAGCTAGCTATCTATCTCTGTGCTGACGAAAGTTGGCCATTGAATAAGAAGCAAGCTGGAGATCCAGGCATCTTAACTCGCATCCACCGACCTCTCATTTTCAATCAGCCATCTGACCTGGGCCAAGGCTATTGGGATGTGGGCATAAATTTTTTTTAGATAAAAGAGCAGCCATGAGTAGGTCAGACCTCAGAGCCCTGACTTCACTTTTCAAATCAAGCCCTCATCACTCTACTCTACAAACCATCCGATTGGATAAGGAACTAGCGGCATGCTTGGTAATCAGAGCCTTCCTCATAACTATCAGAGATTGAATCCCAAGACCACCCTCCTTCACTGGCTGGCAGACTACCTCCCAAGACAGCAAGTGGAGACTATGACCATCATGCCTGGTGTCCCACAAGAACTATCAAAAAAGTCGCATTAACCACCTAAGATAAGAGCTTGGCATAATCATGTTCGTTAAGAGGTAAATAGGTATGGAGTACAAGACCGATCTCACAAGAGTCAATCTACCCATCATAGAGAGAGTGTTGGCATGCCAGCCCTTGAGATGATCTTGGATCCGTTGCTCCATAGGGCTGCAATCAGCCTCCGAAGATGCTGACCAATAAGAGGAACCCCAGATAGGACAGAGCCCCAACCTACTTCTAGATCTCCAGACTCTTCCGAATCGCTTGCTTCACCTAAGCCTTCATCTTGGGACTAAAGATAACTATGGACCTCTACAAATTCACCGGCTATCCCAAAATCCAATAGTAGGTCTCAACGATAGAAGCAAAATATCTCGCATTTTGGATCGAGGCACGAGCAATCAAAAGACAGTCATCTGCAAAAAGGTGTAAAAGAGGTTGAGCCCCAATGGTGGGCCAATAGGGCTAGCTCTGACCCCTGAACTGTTGCCCTCAATGCTCGAGATAAAGTATCAGCACATAATATGAATAGATAAGAGAAAAGAGAACAATCTTGATATAGCCCAACTGTGGAATGAGAGAACTCCATCGGAGCACTATTGATCAAAATAGCAAAACTCGAGTGCTCCACACAATCCATGATCTAGTAAATCCACCTGTTATGGAAGCCAAGCTCCTGAAGGATCTGTCACATGAAGCACCAATGCATCCGATCTTGCGTCCGCTCCATATCTAACTTGATTGCCATAAGACTTCGATGGTTGGGGATACGCTGCAGCTCATGCATGAACTTGTGGGCCAGTAAAATATTGTCGGAGATACACCAGCCACTGATAAAGATTTCCTACTTAGGGCTGATCAGATGGGGGATAATCAGCTTCACTTGCTCGATCAAAACCCTAACATACTTGTAGAGAGTGATGCAAAGGATGATCGATCTAAAGTGTGTCGGACTGGATGCTTTGGGATGCTTCAGGATGAGAGTAATCAATGTCTTCTTTACTCTATCGGGATGCCTCTAGAGTCGAAGACCATTTGCACAGCCTCCATCACCTCACCTTAGATGATAGGCTAGTATTGATGGAAGAAAAAGGGGAAAGCCATTCGGCCCAGGGGTCTTATCCTCCTTGAGAGACCAAAGGGTGCCCTGAACCTCCTCGATAGATATTGGGTGAGCTAGGGCCTCATTCACTAGATCGGAGATACGGGTCACAGGCTAGGACCCCTAGAAGGATGAATCCTTGCCCAAAGGCACCGTCCATCATGATCTGAAGAACTGAAAGATCTGCTTCCTGACCTCCTCCCTATCATCCGCCCATCTCTCGTCGCTTTCCCTTAGCTGCCTAATGCGGTTGGCAGATCTTCGAATTAGAGTGGATTGATAAAAAAATCTGATATTTCTATCACTCTCCCTAATCCACTGTATCTTGAACTTTTACCTTCACAAAGTCTCCTACTGCCTCAGCAAAGAATGGTGCTTCGAGAGCTTGTGGCGAAGCTTCTTAAAGTTAGGCTCCTAGAGAGCCCCCTCCTTATCCTCTCCCTTGCAACTCTACAATGTCCACCTCCTCCCCTCAATCCATCTGAAGATGTCACCCATCTCAAGCATGTTCCATTAGAGGAGTTTGCATTTGGCAAGCTCCAACCTTCGAGACACCCGATACTGAGCATCTCCTCGGATTGACATCCTCCAAACCTTCCTAATCAGTTCCCACGACCTTGGATAGAGGGTCTAGTGTTGGGTTTTAGCACCTCGAACTCAATCCACAGCAATAAAGCCCATGGTAGCAGGCCCAAGATGAAGAAGCCCATAGGTGCGCAAGCTCACAGGTGCACCACCCACAAGCACACGGCCCACAGGCATGCAGGCCCACAGGCGTGTGGCCCACAGCACGCGGCCCCAGCATGCGTGGCCCAGAACATGCAAGATGCATGGACCACCGTGCGATCCAAGAGAGGGGGTGAGGCATGGTCCAACGTGGGCCTCAAGCGGTCCATGCATGGGTGCGCGGTCCATTCACGTAGTCGACACATGATCCAAGTTTTATTTATGCGATCGAGCAGCTACAGATGTGTGCGGGCACAATTGAGCGGTTGCAGATGGTTCTAGAGTACTAACAGGAGTCTAGATACAACTATGACTAGTTTTAGGATTTTTAAAGAGGCCTGATGGCTTGTAAAGGGGAACAGAGAGTAGGCTGAGGATCTTGGAATGGTGGTAGAGGGTCTTCTTGAGAGGGCTTTGAGAGATTTGTGCGGATTTTGTATTTCTTGTTGAGAGAGAGGGATTGATATATGAGAGTTGAGAGAGTGTGATCTCTTTTTGTATTTATTTTCTTCCATAGTAAAGCTTGCATGCCCCATAAAGATAAACCTTGAGCTGATCCACATTATTTGATTGTATCTTTTATGCATCTCTCTTCTTCTTTCTTATTGTGGTATTGATATTATCACCAATGTTTGCGATCTTGGGTGAGAATCTATATTCTACACTTATGACGGATCCTCCCAACAAGTGGTATCAGAGTACGCGGTTGTTCAGGTTGTGACAGTATTGATCGAAGTTGAAGAAGATAGAAAAATAAGCTCAATCAGGATAGAGATCAACCGATATGATGGAAAGAGTAATTTCTCTCTATAGCAAGCGAGGGTGAAGGATGTGCTTATCCAACAAGGATTGATTGATGCTCTCTTGTGCGAAGAGAAGCTGACTATCATGGAAGAGAAGAATTAAAAGTAGCTCCAAATGCAGGCAGTGAGCACGATCCGCTTATACTTGATGGATGATGTGGTGATCCATGTGCTTAGCGAGATTTTTCCGACAGTGATGTGGATGAAACTCGAGGAGATATACATGATGAAGTTATTCACCAATGCTCTCTTCCTCTGGAAGCAGTTCTACCAGCTGTAGATGAGTGAGGGGCAGAGCGTGTAAGGGCATCTCAACAACTTTCAGAAGATCCTCACTAATTTTCTTAGCATTGGTGAGAAGATTGAGGAGAAGACTAGAAAATTGGTCTTGCTTTCGTCGCTTCCTCCTTTTGAGTCTTTGATGACTATTTTCTTATGGAGAAGAGCACCATCAAGATGGATGAGATCATTTTTGTACTTCTCTAAAATGAAGTTCTCAAGTGGGAGAGTCAAGGTTCGAGTTCAGATAGCGACTCAACTTTGACAGTGATTGGAGGTAGTGGTGGCAGAAGGTGAAGCGGTAGAGGATCACAAGGTAGATGGTCCAGATCCAAGTCGAGAAACTTCAGCAAGATCAGATGCTATCAGTGTGATGAGTTAGGATATCGAGTCAGAAATTATCCATAGCTCAGAGATCGGATGAAAGCTACTGCAGCGACGGTCCATGGCAGTGACATTGATGAGACTGATAATGTGCTTATGATCTCAGATGAAGTATCTACTTCTTCTTCTCCATGAATTTTAGATTCGACATGTTCGCATTATATTTGTTATAGAGAGAAACTGTTTGACTCCCTAAAAAGTGATGAGGATACTGTTCATTTGCCGAATGGATCAAACTGTGTGATCAAGGACATTGAGACAACTAGCTTGCAGACATATGATGGAGCAGTGAGGAAGTTGGGTGAGATCCGATATATATCCAGTTTCAGAATAATCTGATTTTACTGAGCAAACTGAATTCAAGTGGCTATAGATGGAGAACTGATGATAAAATCTTGAAGGTTGTATGTGGCAGTAAGATTGTTATGAAGGAAAGAAGTGTGGAGGATACTACCTTTTGATAGGAAGCTCAGCGTGAGGTGGAGCTTCAGGTGCCAGTGAGAGCTCAGCATCAGGTGGAGCTTTAGATACAGATGAATTGGACATAAGACAGAAGATTCAGAAGGATGATAGGCGACGTCACAGGATAAAATTTTTATTCCCACAGGAAGTTATCTCGAGCAGGTCTCAGATCAGACAGGTCACAGCATATGATGGAGATGGAATCGAGCGGCTTGGCTCGACTCCCATATCTGTCCATCTATGAGCAGCTAGGCATTTGCCTCAAAGCATGGGTGAGATTATCTAAAAGCTCTCAAAGTTATGTGGAGATCGAACGTTGAGTCGAGATGGAGATTGTTGGATTTTAATGTCTCAAATTCGACCCACAACAATGAAGCCCATAGTAGCAAGCCCAAGACAAAAAAGCCTATAGGTGCGCAGCCCGCAGGTACTCTTGTGCGTGGCCCCAACACGCACGGCCCAAGACACATGAGATGCATGGACCACCATGCAATCTACTGCATGGTCTAGGAGAGGGGGTGACGTGCAGTCCATTGTAGGCCTCACATGGTCCACGCATGGGTGCGCAATCCATTCACGCGGTCTATGAGCGATTCGGATGCTGTTTTGTGCAATCAAGAGGCCATGGATGAGTGCGGGCGCAATCGAGCGGTTGTGGATGGTTTAGAGTACTAATAGGAGTCTGGATGTGACTAAGATTCAATTTAGGGTTTTAAAGAGGCCTAACGGCCTGTGGAGGGGAACCGAGAGTGCTCTGAGGATCTTGGGATGGTGGCATTATTGGGAATAGTGTCTCAAAGCCAATCGTTAGCCTGTTGACGGTTGTGCTTCTTTTGTATTAGTACATGAATTATAAATAAATAAAAGTTATTTGATATTTTTTATCACAAATATTTTATCTTCTAATGAACTCCTGTGTTGTGGTGAAGTCCTTAGGACTATTTAG
>KE504751.1:29614-53348 GCA_000441515.1 Elaeis oleifera | reverse complement strand
GGTCCACCATGGATCGGCGGTCCACGGCCTGATCTGTGGATCGCGTGGCATTTCCACGCAATTCACGCGGTCTATGGCACTATTCCGTGAATCGATCATGATCGGACGGCCCAGTGAGCTTCCGATCATAATCCAACGGTTCGAAATGATTTTTTTCCTTGATTAAGATTCCTAATCATGTTCTAACACGGGATTAAGCCCTTTAAAAGGGCCTGATCGTACGTAACAGTGTGGTGGTGGTTTTGGCTTCTCAACAGAAGATCAGGTGTGGCTTTTTGTTCGTGAACAAAGATCCGCGGCAGCTTAATTCTCCGTGAGGTCGCACGGAAACCAAAAATAGGAACCCGAAAGAGAAGAGAGAGAGCCATATGCTGGGAGAGAAGAAGCAGGGTTTCTGGACAGCGGTCGCTTCAGCGGTTCAGGGGATCTTCCAAAAAATAGAGCTTTTGTGAGGGAAACTTTCTGTGAGGGAGAAATTGGGTGTACGAGGGTTGAGGGTGAGATTTTTTCTTGTAAAATTTCTTTTTTATAATGAAATTTGCATGCTCCGTGGAGACAAGCTCTTTTGTGGCTGATCCACGTATTTTGATTATTTTTGTTTGTTTCTTCTTTCTTCTTGCTGCATCGCACAGTACCGAAATATCTTGGGAGGTGGTGTCCTGGCCAGACATCCATCCAACAAGTGAAAATCGGAGCTTCGTAATAGCTTAGGTCGTCAAGTCCGTTGTCGTCGGCGATGCGGTCATTTTTTCTGTTTTTCTTCAAAAATCCACAAGTATCCGCAGATGAGAGCGTGGGAATCGGTGAGTTGTTCTTTGATTGCATATGTCTTAGATCTGCTCAAAAGTCCAAAACACTTCTAGTTTAATCTTATTAAGGTTTGGGGTTGTTCTAAATTTGATCCGATTTTGTAATTATTTTTTAATTGAAAATTCAAATTAATCTTACCTACTTGATCAGTCATGTGGTATCGAAATCATGTAAATACCGTTTATCGTCGATCTAGCAATCAGAATCAAAATTTTCAATTTTTTGCATATTTTTGTATATCTTTGTGTTTTGATAGGAAGTCCAGTGCTTTTATAATTCTCGTGCTTCAATGTTGTCTGAGGTCGTTCTAGGTTATTATTGTTATGGGTTCTCAGAAAAGTTACTCTAGCAGGGATATTTCTTTCTTCTTTTTCCTTTTTTCACGCGTTACCTGGATCATCAATCGGAGATAATTCCATCAATGGTGCTCATTTGACAAGTTGAAACAGACGAGATGACCGTATCTTGTTCTGCTTCTGACCACTCTCTCTTCTCTGGTGGGTGGATTATTCAGACCAGTTAAATATTTTGTGTATCTAACAACCGGTCTAGTTACTTGTGCTTTCATTTCCCTAACCTGGACATCGGATTTGTTGAGCAATGTAAACCTGCATGACATTTCATTACCACACATACATTGTTGCTCGGAATCTTTAACTTGCTTAAGGAGGCTGTTCGCAGTATTCAGGATGTTTATTCAGTAATACTGGGAGAATTTTATGGTTACATAACTTCAAGGGGAAGAGAACTTACTCAAGTTACTAATGGTTTGAATTTTAATGTCAGAGAATTGTAGATTTTTACAAGTTCGTGAGGACAAATAGTTGTAGCTGCATATTATTTGGACTGCAAGTTAACTCCTCTTGGCTTGTTCTTTTATGTAAAATGGTGGTTCTACTGGATAATGTATATTTCAATGCAACATTTTAAGAAAGATCAACCGTTCAAAACAAAGACTTTATTAGATGAATAAGAGATGTGGCATGACAAGAGTGTTGCATAATGATATCTAGGGAGAGAAAATGGGGTATTGGGGCCATTGATAGGGAATAGTGGTTAGTCTTGCCATCTAATGTTGTTTCCACCTCTAAATGGCTCTGCATAACTCTATCTAAATGCCAATATATGGGCAAAGTAATTTAGGCTGACAAGCGCAAGGAAACTTGTTGGAATTATGCTAATTATAACCATTCGTTGTTTTATATGGACAAGTAAATTGCAAAAGAAGGTAAACCAGATATAATTATAGCATCTCTTGCTTCAAAACAATTTATCATATTGAACAGGACCGAGGTAATCAATACAAGGATAATGGTTTATTTAGGATATGAAATGTAACACAACCTCCAATTTCACAACTTATGAGAAAGAGATTAAGTTGGGGAGTGGGGAGGGGCAGGGGGGTACTTCAATAAATGATGAAGTAGGGGACCGAGATGCACATGGTCTTTCTACTTGTACCTGAGCAGCCTTCACCCTGTGTTCGTCAACGTCATTAACAATGAACCTTCTCCCTTCTTTACAAATAAATAAGGAAGTGAAGTGGTGATCATTGAATGAACCATCAGTTGATTAAGTCTCGACAATGGATAACCTCATGATGATAATTAAACTATAAAGAATCAATTACTATGTTGATGTATAACTATAATTGCAGAACTGCACTTTCTCATGGAGGAAAGAGGTTCCATAATTGTAGGATGAGCTGAAAACAATTATTGAGTTGTGCATTTAGATGCATTCTTGTCCCTTTTCAGATTATATTCAAGGTGATGGCATGATTGATGTAGGAGAAAACAATCACTATTAGTTGGAGGTACCATTTTTTGAACCAGGTAAACTAACAACAGCAGCAATGCTGAAGAAACATCATTTGTAGAAGTTCATAGAAAACTTGGCATGCCTTTATAACAACTTTGAAAGATTAGTGTCATAGTTAAAGCTTAGTGTAGAGTTCGTTTAGCCCTTGATTCTCCTTCATTTGATTGACCAAGCTCTGCTATGAGTTGCATTCTTGTTAGACATTTATTGTTATTATTCAATTGTTTATATATAGTGAGAAGAACAACAAGAAAATTGGGAAGTGAGATCAAGCAGCGCACCTAATACCGAAACCACAGAGCATCCATTGACATGCAGTGGCTGAGTATCTGACACTAATTTTCAACTTTGTTTTTCATCGGGCATCCACTAACATTCTTAATCCAAACATCTAGTGTTTTTTGTCTACTTTGCTGCAAATTGTTTGGGAGGAAACAAGAGGTGATGAACCTTTAGACTAAATGGAGATGGACTTGGATAATTTGATGGAATGAGAGGAACATGATGATGGAGATAAGTGGGAAATAATGTGAAATCATCATCATTTAGTAGGCGTGAGTGATGTTATTTAACAACTATAGAAACCTGAATCCTCAATCTTAACCTAGGCTTTCTTGGGGAAAAATTCTAATCATAATGCTTGACAAGAAGGGTCCTAAACTAAGCCCCCTTTTTCCTGACAAATCAATAAAATCCTATAGATTATATGTTCATGTTTGTGTTTGAAATCAGAAGTTTCCTAGTCCCGTACATCTGCTAGAAAAAAGATTTGCACTGACCTACTTCCATTTGGCAAATTAGAGATTAATGTGATTCATCTTCTGGTCAATTCTTTCAATTCATTCGCTAATTATTTGTTGTATCACTTCATTGTTAACATTTCCTAAACCTTGTTTCTACTTTGTCAGGTCCATGGACACATTATGATGGAGCCAATAACACTGAAGATTGTTTGCCCCAAGGAAGGTGCTTGGTTGTTCTACTTAATATTTGTATTTTACAAGGCTTATGCTTTTTGAAGGATAGCTTGCTCTCAATGGGAATTCCTGCACGTGTTAGTAAAGCTCCTCCTGAAGTAGTTTATTGTAAATTATAGCTGATTATGTAATATTTATCACAATTATTAGTTAATTGAGGACATAAAAATACAGCATGTACTTACAATTGATGTATTTTAATATTTCAATTGTTTTGTCATGAAACCAACAGCCATAATTGGAGAACAAGTGGTGACATATATAGAACTAGTCATAATAATCATTAATTATCTTGTTAAGAAGAATAAAATGGAGATAATATTAACTGACCGCTTATGTAGGAAGAAAATTTATTGGATGCGAATTGATTAGTAGATTCATTATCTGTCCAAACTTGGAGAATGAATGGGTTACTAATTAAGAATTAATGTCAATTATAATTGAGGTACTACACATATATAATCCTAAGGGCTTCAAATAGGCCTGGCTGTAATGGGGTATGCTTGACCCCAACCAAACCCACTGTCATATTCGAGTCATGATTATGGACTAGGGTCCAACCCATTAGCTAGTCAAGTCGAGTTAGATCAGTTTGAGCTAAAGGATTTTAGCTCCGTGGGTCATTTGTGAAAGTCAATGTTAAGTATGACTTAAACCCAAGCAAAAACATTCAAGTTCTAGTCATGCAGTCCAAATCAAACGTCTAGCTATTCTTTATCAATAAATATAATAATCAATAATCAAATTTAAAATTACTAAAAACAAATAAAACAAAAAAAAAGCTAAGTTAAACTTGAATTTTCATTCGAAAACTTGTAATCTCCTCCAAGTAATTGATTTCTTAAGTTTATAAACTATGATTTTAATACACAAACACACACGCATGTATGTATGTATGTGTGTGTATTGATGTACTTGAGGCATTATAATTAAGAACCTACAAAAATAATAATAAATTATTGAAATTTAAATATAATTAAGTGAAAATAGATGATAGAAGATGGGGTTATTTAATAAATTGGACAAGATATTTATACTGAAAGAGGAGGTTTATATAATTTGGCATTTTGGTGGGGTCGAATCGGTTATATTTTTTTGATCTAAGACCCAGATGATATATAAATTGGATCGAGTCAAGTTGGATTGAAAAAATACAAGATCCAAATGTAACTAGAATTTAGATTAGGGCGATTTTTGAATCCAATGCAACCCAAGGGTCTTTATATATGAATTAGTTCAAATTGACTCAAGTCGGAATCGGATTAGGTCATAAGTCGATCTAACCTATTTGCGGCCCCAATTATCATGGGAACAATTCTTATTGATTTAATTATCTATTCTCATAAAAAATATATATATATATATAAGATGTTTATCAAATTACAAAAATATTTTAGACATTTCTCCGCCGAAGCCCAAACTACCTTTTTTTTTTTTTNTTTTTTTTTGGAGCACGATAGCTTAGTGCTGACAAATGTTTATATTCTATTCAAAGCACACAACTAACAAATGGGAATTAATAGTTTCCAAACCTAAGAAGTTGTTCTGTCCTAAACATTTAGATATTGTGCAAAATCTCTATTGCTAATGTTCTCGAAGATCCAAGCTTATAAAATTGCATCCTACTCAATCATTGTTATCTCAATCACTTAAATGTAGAATCATCACTGTTGTGGGATGGGCATCGGGGGCATCGAGCCCGAAAGTCCCATACCGAAAGATATCAAGAGAGTGTACTGCTTATTAGTATGGGTTCCTCTTGCCCACGTGAGACGTCTTTTGCCTTGAGGGGCAAAGGGGCAAAACCGTGACTCCGGGTGACTCGTGCGTCCATGTGGCGGCGGCTCTGGAGGAAGCGGACAATACCGCACGTGTTTGGTGGAGGGGGAAGGCTTCCGTACTAATGACAGTCACACCTCAACATTGGCGCCGTCTGTGGGAACCCGTCTCCTACCTGCAGTAGTACACTCCCTTGCTGGGGGGGCTGTTGTGGGTGGGCATCGGGGGCATCGAGCCCGAAAATCCCATACCGGAAGATATCAAGAGAGTGTACTGCTTATTAGTGCGTGGCTCCTCTTGCCCACGTGAGGCGCCTTTTGCCCTGAGGGGCAAAGGGGCAAAATCATGACTCCGGATGACTCGTGCATCCATGTGGCAGCGGCCCTGGGGAAGCGGACAATACCGCATGTGTTTGGTGAAGGAAAAAGATTTCCGTACTAATGGCAGTCATACCTCAACAATCACCCTGCCTTTGTAAATATACTCCAACAGCTTACACTTTGCATGATCGCGGAAATTTAAGTTTGAGCATAATGCTTTTTCTAGGTGGATGAATTTGTTTGAGCGACCATTATGCAGTTCTAGCAATAGCATCCAAATTTTTTCTCTCAAACAATTTATTTTAACTTCAAAATATTATCAAAAATAAATAGCAAATTAAATCATTTCTATGTATACTTTTATAAAATGATGAATTTTTTTGGCATCTAACATGCATGCTGGACTCCGAGGACTTGTGTGCTTATTATAGAGTCACTGTGCCCAAAGAATTTCAGCAGTGCAATCGTTAATGTATCTCTAGTTTTTCCTGCACATGTGGAAGCACTTTGCTTGGCCAAATAAGACTCTTTGTCTGTTGTTTCCTTCCATTTACGTGTTGCATACATAACACTAGCTAATAATTTTGGTCCGACTGGATCCATTCATTCCCTGAAAAAGAACAAGGTAAGGCATCCATCTCACTCCTTCTGACCTCCCACTGGCTAACCTGGAAAGAACGCAATAAAAGGATCTTCC
This sequence comes from Elaeis oleifera, assembly GCA_000441515.1. Taxonomy (NCBI): domain Eukaryota; kingdom Viridiplantae; phylum Streptophyta; class Magnoliopsida; order Arecales; family Arecaceae; genus Elaeis; species Elaeis oleifera. The sequence goes on along the minus strand of KE504751.1, from coordinate 46,944 downwards.
GGTTTGAAGCTTATTCAGCCCTTGAAATAGCAAAGAAACAATTCGAGTGTTTGAAGAATGGACAACGCATGTTAAGCATCAAAAGAAACAAAAAAATCAAGCTCTGTTAGGAACTAAAACGCATTCACATGCATATCAGAAATGAGGGGAATGCAAGGGCGGATGGTTCTTCCAGCATAGAAGACGACTCAGATGATCATCTATAACTATGAGCATTGTAGCCAGGTAGGAGCGAGATAGACAGGATAGAAGCATCAGGAATAACTACTCTGTTTAACCGTCGGTTCACCGCTTTTCTTGTGTACTTCTTCCCTCCTCTTTGGAATTGTCTCAGAGGGACCACCCTGATATATCGTCCCTACCTACCTATGTAAATATAACAATATAATACGTTGCCTCGGGGAATTTCCTTCCTCCTTGTTTCTCAAAAACACTAGCTAATAATTTTTATCTCTTTTCTTGAAAATATGATGAAAGTGCCACAAACAATTTTGAATCTAGTGCCCCTCCCAAGTAGATTTTTTTTTTTTTTAAATAATCTAAGAACAAGTTGTCATACGAGGGTGTCAAAAAGACAGGACTTGTTCGTTCCATCTATCCGGCATCCCATATCCACTAATAATTCAACGAATCAGACCGATCGAAAACACCAAAGCTCCAGATTCCTTCCTTCCAGGATACTTTCTCCTCGCTTCTGTTCCTAACCTCTTCCTTTTCTTCTTTTTTTATGAAGTTTTTTTCTTTTGATGAACCTCTTGAACCTTCAATGTCAATGTCACGCGTCCCTACTCAAAAAATTGAAAAAAATTATCCTTGGCTCTTGACCACCTCCATGCGAAACAAGAAAAAGGAAGAAGGACAAAACAGCTAAACCAAAAAAATAGAAGGATGAAACAGGGCAAGGATTTTGATTTAATTACAATAAATTTATCTTTAAAATCGGTGCTTTTGGTCATCGAATTATTTAATTTTAATTGTCTATTGATTCTATAATTTACACGAAGCACTATAGCATTTCCCTATGAAGATTTCTCTAATTTTATCATCTGTGTTGCAAGAAATAATCTATTTTCCTCAAATCTCTATCCTACGTACATTAGCTGATACCCAACCCTTCTAGTACTTACAAAAAGGTTCGCCGGTCTTACGATCTATGCTGCAAGCAATGACCTATTTTCTTCAAATCTCTCTCACAATTCACCATATCAATGGCCCCAAGCTCAAATGAAGAATCCTTCGTCGTCACTTCCCTGATTAGTTGAACTGCTTTTCCCAGATTGATCTCAATTGTAATTCTCACCTTCTCACCTCAGTCGGAGGGTTCTTACTTAATTCTAATTAAAGTCATCAATGCAACCATTTTACGTGCCCTTAGATGCAAGGAGATGCTTGGTTGGAAAGAATGAGGGTTGGGAATCGGAATGAAAATAGATGACTTTCATTCTAACTGTTTGTTTAAGAAGAGTCTAATTCCAATTCCGATTCATAGGTAGAATGAAAATGATCTAATTTATCTAAAACATAATTTCTATTTTTTCTAAAAATTTAAATTTTCATTTCGATTCTGATTCCAATTACGAACTAAATATTTTAGGGGATTTGATCATGTCAATTTTATTTCGATTTCGATTTCAGTGACGAACCAAACACACCTCAAATCTCATTACTTTCATCATGGACCATGGTTTGTTAGACTTTCGATTTACTTTTTGCATCTATCTTTTATTATTTTATTTTTTTGTATAAGCAACAATTCTAGAATTAAAATTTATAGGAACGTTTACAACCATAGCATTTTTGTCTTTGTTGAGGTTGAAAATGGAATGGATATGAATCCATATTTGCATTTATATTTTTAAATGAATATATATATATTAAACAGACACCAAAATTATTATATACTTTTATTTAAATGGATATAAATATAGATTGGATATTAAGTATATTCATATATTTATTTCAAACAAAATATATACAAGTTGGATATTAGTTATATCCATATTTTTTCTATTCAAATATAAATATAAATCGAATATTATATGGATATAAATAAGATATTATTCAGAATAAATTGAATATGGAGTGGAATTTAATAACAAAAGTTTAATAAATGGCATAATCATAGAGGCCGGGTAAGAAATCTGTTATCAAGATCCTAAGTGATGCATTGTAATAAGATAATTGTCGATAAAACGTAATTATCAAACTTATATAGAGATAAATTTAATTAAAATTGGGATCATTGATCCAACCTGATTTATATTAAAATATAATAAAATAATATTATTTAAATAAATATATAATATAAATTATTAAAATTTCTATATTAACTATCATTATTATTTTTGATTGCAATGTGAATAAAAGAAATCATGAATTATTTATTTTAAGAAACTTTTAAAAAATTATATATGAATATTGGAATATGTTGAACTATTGATGTTTTTAAATATTTTTATCATAAATATTTTCAAAATATTATAAAGAATAAAAAATTTATTTATTTTATCCAAAAGAAGAGAAATGGATTTTATAAAAATAATTAATTAAAGTATAAAATATATATTATTATAGCAAAAGTTAGAGGGGGATTTCAGTAGTAAAGGGAGACTTCAATTAGCTTGGGAGCTTGCTTGGTACCCTTCTAGTAGCTTGGCTCAAGTAGCGAAAGCTGTGCGGCTGACTTGCTTTCCTCACCCGCTTTGCTTGACCCAGTCTACCCGCATCTGGTAGTTGCGAGCAAATAGTTGCTCGCATTGACCCGTTTCATTCCTCTCTCTCTGCTTTGTTTTTTTGGTAAATTTCTATTCTTCTCTCTTTCAGGGCGGCGTCCCTCCCATTCTAGTTCTAGAAACTTTCTCCGTTCTCTCGCGGCCTCACCATCATCTATCCCCCCACTGCCCTTTCCTTTGGGGCCGCCTCCCGTCCTCTCTCACTATCTCTTGATTCCAGCCCCATGGTGCACAACCCGGGAGCAGAACTCGGCATCACCCGGGCCCATGCCCGCCGGGGCCGTGATCCAGACATCATCGTAGTCGGCACAATCGCCATCTTCGTCGCCGCGGGCGGTTTCATGCTGGCAACCACACCACTGGATCTTGTTGGCCACCACCTGCTGCACCTGTCGACGGAGACGCACCTCCTGATCAATTTTGTCACCTTCACTCTTGGCCTCCTCCTGGTATACCTTTGGATGGTCGGCGCCACTACAAGGGCACCGTCACCCCTAATCTCCACAAACGCAGCTAAATTTTGGTCTTTGCCACTCTTATCGTGTCACTGACGGCGCTACTCTTCGGCCATCCTCTTCTTTTCTGGCTGCCTGATGTTCGGACTGGTCCAGAACTCTTCCAATAGTGCCTTCGTCGGTGATTTATAACAGCGTGGTTAAGTTAACTAGCTCTCTGTTCTTTAAATTTCTGCACTCTTATGCTCTGTTATGAAGGAAGCGGTTCTGGGTTACTCCTCTGGATCGAGATGGCTGAGTAAAAGAGAGAATTTTCTGTGGTTATATAAAGTGGTTCGATGGAGAATTTACTGTGTTTCAGAAAGTTTGTTTTTTTTTTCCAGTATCTCTTAATTTATTTTTTAAAAATTAGAATAATTTTTAGTTAATTACCCTCCTGATCACCAGCTCTGATCATAGTATTTCGGGCCTCTTTGCTAACAAAATTTCGTTCCGGTTGGTCTTTAGTCTATTGCAGCCCTCGCCGCGTCCACTCCTAACGGGACAGAGGTGCATCCTTCGTACGAAAAGGGCCAAAAAGGCTCGCCAGACTTCGCACGAATCCACCATTGAATCGTGCAATGTTGCTTCAAGAGCTGTGCGGATGGATAAATGGAAATATTCGGAGGACTTTGAGCTCTGTGCGGAGCGCGATCCGACGGGCGACGTTGCGGGCGATCACCGTCGAGGCACTGTTAACTGGAACTTCGTGATAGCTTAGGTCGTCGAGTCCACCGCCGTCGGCGGTGCTTACGACCCCTCTCTCTCTCTCTCCTCTTCGAAACCCACAAATAGCCGCAGATGAGAGCGGTGCGTGGGACTCGGTGAGTTGCCTCTATCGCTTCTTTGATCGAATCCGTCTTCGATCTGCTCCAAGGACCTCCCTTTATATTTAATCTTATTACAGTTTTAGGCGTTTAAATTTGTTCTGGTTTTGCGATGATTCGTTTTAGTTCGGAATCCAAGTACTACCCCTTGATCGGTCACATGGTATTGAGATCATTAAATATTGTAGATTTATTTATTATAACAAAAGAGGGAATTTTCAATTTCTTCTATATGTTTGTATATTTTTTCTGTTCTTATAGGAAGTTTTTTTGTTATTTATTTTGGGGTAAAGGTTTTTATAGGAAGTCCGGTACGCGTTCTTAATAAAGTTACTTTAGTAGGGATATTTCTTTTCACGCATTACCTGGATGGAAACACTGACAGGGAGAATCAGTGTTTCGAGATAGTAGATGGTCAGCAGGTTGAAAGCAAAAGTTGCATCAGGTTAATTGAGGGAGATAATTCCATCAATGGTGCTCATTTCAGGAGTTGAATTAGATGAGATAACAAAAGTTAATGAAAGATTGAACTCTGAGGTTTGTCTCAGCTTCTAGGGTGATCAGTTATCTGGGGTACCCTATCCAAATCACGGAGAAAGCACAATCTAGTCCCCAGACAACCTCACTACAAAGCCTCCATGGTAAGATGAGCAGAAGTTTAATTTGATGGTTGCAGGAGCAGGGTTGCCTGAACTTGTTGTGTTGTTAACCTTACCGCTAGAGAACCATTCTTCTTACCCTCTTCTTTCTGTTTAGGTTTTTAATGTACATTGAACTTAAATGAAGAAAGCATTTTTTCCTATTTGGAGAAAAGTTATTTGACGAGAAGCTACTGGTAACCTGGTGTTTAGAAGAAAGTGTGATATTTTAAGTCATGAAATTGAAACTCAGAACTGGTTTCTTCTTTTATTGTTTTAAAGAAAAAGAACTAATATTAATCCTCCATCCAAATAGGATTGATGGCAATTATTAACTTAAGTCAAATCCAAAATTTTAGGGATGCTATCCTTATTTATATCCTCCATTTGGAGACTATATCTAAGTGCTCATGGGAAACTAGGTGAGGGGCCAAAAGTCTTTGGACGCACTAGGTGAGGGACCAAAGTCTTTGTAAGAGTACCATTTCTTATTGATTAACATTTAGTTTCTAATGACGTTATTCTAAGGTTTTTTCTTTTTCTTTTTTTTTTTGCCCTACACAATCGAATATTTGTTTGGTCTGTTTTATATTTAGTCTTACATTTTCTGTTATGTCTCTCTGCCTCATTTTCCCCTTGGTTCATGGAACAAAATGCTCATAAATTGTTTGCTGAAGTTCTATTTTCTATTCATTCGTTGTGTTGTCGACATGAATTATCATTTATGAATTGTTTGAAATGCCCATGATCACTTCTCGTTTATTAATATATGAATCATATTATTGATGGAATACTGTGATCAATAACAAGGTATTCGAAGCTTGCATGGATGCCCACTTCATTGATCTTCTCCATGCCATTCTCTGAAAGCGGCCTCATTGTCCCCAATTGACCAGGCTCCCCCAGCTTATGCAACGTTGCCCATCGTGAGCCCGATCACAAGCTGTTTGATAAAATTCCTCATGTAAACACCTTTCTCCAGAGTGCCATCCTCTGGGCCCACTCTGCACCCACCAATGGCCCAACGCCTTTCATCTCTTCTACCATATTATGCGCTGCTCCTCACCCCACAACTGCCCCAACTCCTTTAGCCATTGCCCTCAAGGCTGGTGCTCTCATCTTCATGTTGAGCATTTGCATGGCCATCCATGGCCTTGTGGTCAAGACCCACCGTGCCAATTTTGATGTATTCGAGTACACGGATAATGGGTTCCCAGTATTATATCGGTATTGACTAAATGGTGATCCCACCTCGTGAGTTAATCCATTGCAATCTTATTTGCAACTTCCCAAAAAGAAAAGAAGTAAATTTCACGTATTAAAGTCGCGTCCATCCAAACAAACAAATCTCAGCTGTACGCCAATGTAATTCCTGCAATTTCAATCGCATGCAACTTTTATTACAATGTATCTATAGTTACTCTTGCTGTGCTTAAAGAATAAGCTCAATACTGGGGAAATCTCAGAGGAAGCTAAAGAATATCTGTCTTTGTCCGACTGAAATAGTGGATCATATCTTCCTCCATTGTGATTAGGCCAAGGCCATTTAGGTGGTTGTTTGTCAACAGTTTGGAGTGCCACATCCACCATCTGAGTTCTTAGATCTTTCTATAGATTGGAAACAGAAATGTTTTGCAAAGGATCTTCAGATAACCATATTCATGCTGATTGCTGCAATCTTCTGGGCCTGTTAGAAGGAGAGTACCAAAAAGAAAAAGAGGAAAAAAGAGAAATGGAGACATAGACACCCGGGAGAGATTTCGATGTAATCAATGATTGGTTGTTCTTCAGCTTAAGGAAAGCTAGAAACTATATTAAGAGATTTATCTGGTGGGTGAAAGATGGGGGGCACTTCGGAGGCATTGGATCACCTTTAAGGCAAGAATGGTAGGCTTAAGCTATCATTCTGAGTTCATCTGAATCAGAGGAAATTGAACTGCTCTAAATCTTTGGAAAACCTGTGGTAGAACTCTTAGAGGCTAAACTCGGATCAGAGCAGCAAATTCTTCCTTTTGGGAAACCTTTCCAATTGACCCTCGTGGGTGCAAGCTATTCTAATCCTATACCATTTCTGTTCGGATACTTCCTTCTGCTATTTCCCTGTCTCAGCTAGGCTTCTTGGATGTGTCTCTGTGGTCTGTACTGTTCTTGGTTTGTGTTTAGGAAGATATGTCAGCCGAGGAAGGCGGTGGATTTGCTTGGACATGCGCTATATCTCCATGTTATTGGTTTCACTTCCTTTTCTTCTGTGCTTCAGGCTCCGGCTGTTACTTTCTACAGATTTTCTTATTCTATCCGTTGCTCTCGTATTCCTATATCATCGGGGTTGTTGTTCCTGTCTTCTTTATTCCAGGATATGGTTTGCTACTTTATCTTGTCTCTAAAGCAGGGATTAATATTGTTGTCATTGGAGCAGTATTAATCTGCACTTTCCTTACGAAGATCTCCCGTCTTGAGTTCAAGCTTTATTTTGCATCAAACCTAAGTTCGGCTGCTTGTCTTCCAAGACCATCACTGATGGTACCTTGGGTTTCTAGTCTTATGTTGGCCTGCGTTATGTCTGTGCGGGCAAGGCCATAGCCGAGGTTGGTTTTTGGCTATCTTCTTTTTTTTTTTTTCTACTTTCTTTTTATATAACGTTCTCTTTTTCTGGGCTCTCTTACGTGCACCCAAAAAAAAAATTGCTCGGTGATTCTTTAATATCTGCTTTGACAGAAATTGAGCTACCCTTCCCCTATCCAAAATCAGGAAAGATAAGAAGTGTTGATTCTTTAGCACCTACTTCGAAACCAGACCAAAGTACCACAGAAAGCATTATCGTGATCATCTTTATATTATTGAAAATGAAAAACTCTTTTCCTTCCCTTTCTTATTTCATAAAATAATAATATACGGTATTATTACATGAAATGAAGAAAGAAAAGAAAAAAGGATTGAATTATTAGTGATCCATGTGAACCTGGTCGGACTAATAATTTGGACCGGTTCATGGGAGCCGGTCCGTCGGACCTGGTCCATCGAATGCTTTCTCGTCAAAGGGTGGCTCCCATCTCCAGCCACGTGGCCACCTTACTACGAATTCCTCCTCGTTCCTCAGTCTACTCGTCGAGTGATTCCTTTCCTCCCCTCTCGGCGCCCCCATACCTCAAAAACCAAACAAGAATCCATGGCACAGAATTTAGCTGAAGGACATCCGGCTGCCGGACTCCTGGCCCGGCCGAGCCGGGCGATACAAGGTAATCCAAGTCGCTGTGAGCGGCTTCTCTGTTGCTGCTTCATGGTTTGTGCCTCCCAGAACATCTCTGGAGCCTGGTGAACCGATCCTGAGTCCATGATATATTTCGGTGTTAGTCTCCTCGCCTTCATCCTCGGCCTGCTTCTAATGTATGTACGCATTGCGAGCATTCAGTTGCGGCCAGTGTTAGTGAATCGCTTGATGTTGGCAACCACTGCTACGGCTGTCGCTGCCTTATGGGCTTCTTCGCCACTGTTACCGCCCCAAGCTGATCGTTGTGGCCTTCTTCGCCCTCCGCATTGCCACCGGAGGGCATATGCTTGTACGGTAGGCCCTCTGGCGCATGGCCACCATGGATGGTCTTTTGAATTAATTGTTCTTGATAAGGTAAGAAAAAATAGTACTTCCAGAGCCAGTGTAATACATATATGCTATATAAATATGGCGCAGGTTGGGTCCAGATATCAGGCTCATATATCTGGCCAAGCTCAGTTCAATTTTAAGTCAAGGCTGGTTCGTGCCCTAGGCTCAACACAATCTACACAAAGAGAAAGTCTTTGGGCACCGCATGTGGTGCAATAAATTTAATGTAGAGTATACTGTCTAATTATCTTAAAGCATATAGTGTATTTAATAATAAATATAAATTTAATTTTTTAATTTTTTTCAAATTTTAGTGATAAAATATCTTTCCTCTACAAATAAAAAAAATAAGTATTAGTATTTTTAATATCTTGTATGATTTTTCGTAAATATATATGATATTTTAAATCATGTATATGATTTTCTGTATATTTATGATATCTCGAATAATATATATAGCTTTTTGATGTCTTGAACGACTTCTTATGAATATATATGACATCGCGAAATAAAGTATATGGCTTTCTGTGAATATATATTACGTGTTAAATAATACATATTGCTTCCTAACGTCTTATATGACTTTTTATGAATATATATGACATCCTAAATAATATATATAACTTTCTGATATCATATAAATGTTAGGAAGTCATATAAAACGTTAGAAAGTCATATATATTGTTAGGATGTTATATATATTCATAAAAATCATATATATTATTTAAGATATCATATATATTCATAAAAATCATATATATTATTCAAAATGTCATATATACTCATAAAAATTATATAATATATTAGGAAGCTATATATATTATTTAGGATGTCATATATGTTCATAGAAAGTTATATACATTATATTGTTTGAGATTGAGATGTCATATATATATTCATAGAAAATTATATAAGATATTAGAAAGATGTCATATGTATTTACAGAAAATTATATAAAGTATTAGAAAGCTATATATATTGTTCAGAATGGCATAAAGATATAGAAAATTATTTATATGATTCAGGACGTCAATAATATTTATAAAAAATTATATAAAGTATTGAGTAGTAGTAATATTGTTATTTTTTTATTTTACGAAGGAAAAATATTTTTATCATTAAAATTTAAAAAATTAAATAATATTAAATATTTATTTTATTTAAATATATTATATATTTTTATATTATTGAGCGGTGTGTTAGTGTCACGTAGAACTCAGACTGTGTCAGATGGTCGTGTGTTGGCCCACCCTAATTAATATACCTCGCTGGCTGCGACTAATCTGATTTTGATGGGCATGCACTTAGCTTGGGCGAAGATGACATAAAAAATTCTGTTAACCTGGGAGGCTATGATAATCTTAATAAAACCTAAGAGGTTTGTGTCTGTGAAAAATCAAAAGGTCAATGACATGTCATTTTTGAGCTTCTTAATATAGCAGTGGTTGAGCAGATTTGGGCTCTTTTATATATTATATGAGATATAGATTGTTATATTTGGCCTCCTGCTATCATTAGCGATATCTGATGATGATGGCATCCTCATTCACGTCACGTCCTCGGAGCGTGACAATTCATGATGTGATGGTAAGGATATTAATTTTGCGTCCATCTCTGGTGACATCCTCAGCCAGAAATGTTTGACCGTTTAACATTATTTTTGTTCTTCCAATACATGCAAGTACAGCATGCTGCACTGTGCAACACAGGATGGAGCATTTATAGCTGATGCGGCGTCTTTGACTAGCCCCATAGATCCTACCAAGTTGGCTCCACCATTTGGCCAGAAGAATCTGACTCATTGATCAACGTGGCACATAGGGATGGCGCTGGATTAGGCCGGAATCGGACGTCATGGACTTGGTGGATTGCACCTATTGGACCCAGGACTCCCTTTCGCCGGTAATCTATCCAATCCATAGACGGTGTTATTTTTCCCGTTCTGTTCTCTGAATTGTGAGTGTGAGCTAATAAGTACTGCTGTATGATTTTTATTTCTCAGTGTCCCGTTGTGGTGGGTGTGAAAGGAAAATGGTTGTGTTTCTATCTGCAAGGTTGAGGTATAATTATTAAATAAACGGGGGTATGCTCAAAATTCTTCTCTCTTTCGGCGTCTGATTATAGAATTTTGGCAAAATCTGTGTTCGTTTTGTTCCAGTCATGTCAGATCCTTCGTGGCCTTAATCAGGTCACGGTACATCAGTTAGTCCATCAATAGGAACGTACGGCTAAGGTGGGACCAGATAAGCCAAAAGGACCACGACGCACACAGATGATGAATGGGAGGCTAGCGGCCGTTCGTCTCTTGATCTTCTGTTCCAGTTAGTCAGGCGCCCTTCCTCCTTCCCACGGCCATGGTTGGGGAGATCGATCGTCCGCGATGCAGATTAGGATTTTAGTGATCGAGTCAAAGTCCTCGCCTTTTGGATTGGATTAGATTTTGTTTGGATATCCTCAGAATTCCATAATTAAGCAACCAGACAAATGTTACATGATGGCTGTTGCTCCTGTTATAATGGAGATCACAATGAATTATTAATCCAATAATGGTCGTTGCTCTAAAACCCATTATTTGATTTATGATCCAGAGGAACCCATTAATATAACAGGCATCAAATATTATAACAGCCAGGGTTTAACTGGGTTGATCCCCATCTTTGGGGATTGTTTAGGTATATAACTTTAGCATCGGTGGGAAAAAGCGACTTTTTATTTCATTAGACGATCACTTCTGCTTAAGACACCACGTACAAGGATATAATTAATATATTATTTAGCTAACGTCGTGGGCGTGTGGCCGATTATTTTAGTTTATATTTGAGGCTTTGAGCGATGCAATCTTGGCTGGGTTGGGTGGGAGGGAAGCGTGGGCGCCTTAATGCCAAGCGCGGCTTGCGAGTGGCCATGCACGTGCAGCTCTCTTGTACCACGTGCACTGGGACCACCGCTGCACCAGTGGGGAATGCCGTGTACAAAGCGTACTTGTACCAGGGACGAAGAGAAGCTCCAACCCAGGCAAAGTTGATGCAGCTTTTCTACAAGTATGGTCAATCTTTTTGGGATACGTGACGAGGCCTTGCGTGGTGCATGTATATACGATGAAAAATTATTTTCTACAGGAGCGTGAACCATGTTGCAATGCACGCTGCCAATCATAACCATTAATTTTATAAATCTTATTTATTAAGTATAGATCTTGATACATCAACATATATATGGCTGCGTATGATTGACGGTATTGCATGGCATCTGGTGTACACTCTTCCTTGATATCTCGGAGAAGTCAAGCCAAACAAAAATGGAACACATAGGTATGATTGCCGCTGGATCTACAATGCATTGTATCACATGGCCTTAACATAGTACAACAAAATCGTGTCATTTTGTATGGCTTAAAGGATAAATGCGCACCTGTTGACTTCAGATTGGTTCCGGCAAGTCCTCGGTCATGAACAATACATTATTTGATTCCTTAAGCTACACGTACGTACGTACGTATATATTAGAAGCAGTAAGGTTCATGCTCCTACCATATTCGCTTGCAGGTGATTTTTCCCATTCTCAGTTGTATATACGGCCAACCAACAGATCCGTCGTACTTTTGAAGCGGTCAGAGAATTAGACTCTGTCATTGCTTGATCTTGTCTTTTGTTCAGGATGAAGCATGAGCTCTACGAGGTCGTGGCCTCCTTGGTAATGGGCATTGGTCGCTATCCAGGAACCATCCTGGAAGGTTCCACCTAAACCCTTTTTTTATATTGTAGTACACAGGTTCCACCTAAACCTTAGCAGGTTCTCTCCTCCTTCTAAATGCCTCAATAACTTTACCCCCCAAAAAAAAAACGCCTCTATAGATCCACTTCTCTATAAAGACCGCACCCATCTGTTTCCCGTCGTTTGTTACGTCGTAGAGGCCCATTTCTCTGCCTTCTATTTACTATAACGAAGTCCATGGCCCTCAACACACCTGCTGATCTCCTCGTTGCCATGTTCGCCCTCTCCGTTGCTACTGGTGGGCTTGTGCTCGTCACCGGGCCGCTTAGCTTCGGTGGCCACAACCACCATGACCACCTTCTTGACCCAGCACTGTCACTCTTCATGAATCTTATCACCTTCGTCCTCGGCATGCTTCAGATGATCGTTTCTGTTGCCTGCTTCTCTACTGCACCATCGGTCTGCGTCGCCACTGCCGCCAAGGGTTTGAGATGCCTGACCCTGGCCATGTCATTCGCCGCTTTTCTCCTCCATTTCTCTGTCGTCCTACTCACCGCCTACTGATCAGCAGCGCTGGAACTAGTCGGGAAACCACCATGATGAACTCAGTCTCATGGGTTTCTCCTTCTCCGGCGCCTTTTGCTTGCTTCCTTATATATATATGAATATACGCGTTGTATTTCGAGCACTGGCAACATCAGTCACTTGTTGTATCACTCATATCATATCCTTCGTGTTCGATGAATCTTGATGTAGATGGAAGTTGTTCTTTTATTTCTGTTTTTGTTCTTTGAGTGGGAGCATATAACTTGTTTTGCTGAAGATGAAACTTTCTTTGGTATCAACTTATTCAATGTGGGTGCAGGATCCGATGGCTCCAGGTTCATGGCTCAAAAATAAACATCGATACTTGTGGGCTCTTAACCCCCAATTGGTCCTTTAATTTCCTTCTTTTCTTCTACACAGCAGTTCTCTTGTTTCCCCTCTTGCTTTTATCTCCCAACGATAGGCGGAGATAGTTGGCCGGAAGAGAGAGCGCCCATGCAGGATTGGGAGTGTTGGATAAGGTTTTGATCTGCTCGCTGATGAGATTCTTGTGTTCTACCATGTTTTCTCAGTTTATGAATTTCTGGTTTTTTTTTTTCCTCTGTTTTTGGAGGAAAGAGTTTGGCTTGGCAAGCCCAATCCACTTACATGGGTTATCTAGATCATCTTTGAATTTTTGGTATTTAGATTTTATTTTTTTAATACTTTACTTTTTTATTGTTTGCCTATTGTGTTACCACTATTTAACCTGCAAAAGAAATCAATAAGTTCCTGTATTTTGGCTTTACATTTAAGCTAATGCCTTCTGTTTTAGATTTTCAGGAAGATCACCACTGTGTCTTCTTGATTTAACTATTGTAGTTTGTTCATCTTGTCTTGTAAAATTTAAGGGATCTTTTTTTTTCTCCCATTTTTTCACTTCTTCCGGGAGAAAGAAATGACCTTCAGACTTTGACGTCAACTTTTTACCGCTTGAGTGAAGGTCTGTATCAACATGGAAGGACCATGACTGGTTCTCTTAGAAAATGGTCAGTAGCTTAGAAGCAGAATTGGAGCCTGCTAATTGAGAGCTGGTATTCCGTAGAGGGTGTTGATTTCTGGATAGAATGTTTGGAAGAAAAGATTATTGCCGACTCTGCTTGATGAAATAGAACCAGTTGGTATAATAATTAAAGATCATGTACCTTTGACTTTTTGACAGCATGTAGATTATCCGTTGAGATTAATTCCAGATAAATCCACACCAATGGATTGATCACATGTTATTTCGTGTATATTTGATTATGAATGTATTATCTTTTGAAGATTTAAGAGTTAAAATGGTATGGTGTAAAATTAAAATAAAAGAAGCATAACATCCATAATGAATTGGATGTGCTTGTCAAAGTCCTTGTTAATCAGTATGTTCTCCTTTTGTAAATTTTACTCTTATGTTAACAAATCTAGTGACTAATGGTGATATGCCATTAGTCTCCATCTTCCTCAAAAATTTTTATCGAAAAGTCAAAAGATTAAGACTTTGTTTGGTAAAAGAATGTTTGACATGTCTGCAGCTCATGCGGTACTACTTAATTTCAATCCAGTAACAGGGCATTCAAAGTTTTTATTCGTTTTGTGATTGGAGGTTAACCATATTATCTCGTTTTAATAGAACTTTTGCCATCTTCGTATAACTAAGTGTAATTTTTATGGTTTCCCGGTCACAAGCAGTGAAATGTTGATTGGATTCTAGAACAACCTCAAACTGAGTCCCTTTCGATTGGTATATGGTTTAGTGTGAGATGGCTGTTCGAATGCATCAAAGATTGTACATATGAACGCAACATGGCAGAAAAGATCAGCATAAAGACTGCATTGTAAGGTTAAAAGATGTTGCATGAAGTGAACAGGTGAATTTTGTGGGCGAATTATTTCTTAATTTTTTTCTGAAAAAACAGAGTCTAGGTTTGATGTTGGGTGCAGGTTTGCGGGATCAACTGATGACTCTGGTTGGCTCGCTACCTGTTGACTATGTTTCTGTTCTTTGCCCTTCTTACCCCTGTAATCTTTTCATTTTTCTTTTTTTTTAATTTAATTTAATTTAATGTTATTATTATTATTATTATCTTAAATATAACTTTTGCTAATCAATAAATTCCTTTAGGCACCCTGTACATACCGATCCCTTAAAAAAAAAAAGGACACGTGAAGCAGGGGAATTTTGGGGCACGTCAAGTGTTGTAGTGGGAAGCATTGTCAATTGAATATTATTTCCACCCCAAGACGAGTCTATTTGGCTTAGCTTGATGTAATATGAATGATGGTTGATGTAATCCAGGGGAGGGTAACACAAAAGCTTGTTAAGAAGCACGCTACAACGCATGAAAGTTTATCCAGAGATAGAACCACAAGCCCAAGCCTGCTCCAATCTGAAACTGGATTGATGTAGGCATGAATGTGGGTTTCTTATTGCGGGTGCAATTTTTTCCAGAGATTTGGGCAATCAGAAAGTGGCATGAAACTAGGTGGGTGGGCGAGAGTTTTCACGGTAAATCTCGGACCCGTGGGAAACACCAGATCATCCCATATCTTCTCCACTATTTTTAACGTGTATATATAGAAATATGGACAAGTAAAATAAGTCTGAAATTACTAACTACTATGGTAAAGCAAAAGTTTAATTGAATGAATTTATTGTTTCAATCTCATCTATATCAAACAGTACTAAATGTCCAAAAACACATGATCTCAACTAAACTAAACAAGTTAGATTGAATTTATTTGTAATCAGAAACTCAGCTTGGTCCCAAAGGTACTGCAAAATGTTCCACTGTTCTGTGGACCCCATGTTCACTTGGGAGTCAAAAATACAACCTTTCTAGTACAAATTTGTAAATTTAATTCATAATCCTTAATTAGTATCATGAATTGCATGTATCTAGAACTATGATTGGTTAGCATCATGCTGACATGCCAGAAATCATTGCTTTAAATCATTGTGGATCAGGGACATTTAATTAGGCTAAAATTCCATCTCCTCCCATGGGCTTTGCTCTATATTTTATGGGACGACTATTTTGCTCGTGGGGAAAAAACCAAGCTTGTAAACGGCAAGTATACCCCATGTATTGTATTAGAATATGTATTCTAGTTGCATGGGATTTTTTTGATCATTTTCAGATTTAATCGCTGCACTGAAAAGTGAAATAATGAACTCAGAAAAGCATATTTATTGCATCTGTCAAAAAAAAAAAAAATAATGCTTGTGCTGCCATCCAGTAAAATACATGGAGGTATTCTTGTTATATGCACTTGGGGACAGCCAAGCTGGTTGTTTCTTAGAAATAATTAGCCATCACTAGGAAGATAGAGCTGCTAAGTGACAAGGGGGATTCGTAGCATCATTCATGTTCAAACAAGTACGTGGGCATTTCTTCTCAAGAGCATCTGGCTTTCCACTATATCAGCATGCGATCTTCATAGAACTGTTTTCTATATGATTTTATCTTTAAAAAAAAATTCTTTTCCAAACAAAAAGAGAATCCTTCCTTTCCCAAGTCTTGTCGTATAGATATATTGTTGGAGTTTTGGAGTGAATTAAAAAATTAAAATTTTTTTTAACCAATTCCAAACCTCTAATTTTACGATGTTTAGTCCCATATTGAAAAAAAAAAAATAGGTTATTTGAAGGCCTTTCTATTAAGTCTTATGAACATGCACATGTGGCTCGGCTTGACATGCGCATGATCACATCGGTGATGATGTAGCATACTATTTTTTTTTTTCTACTTATTTTTTCCTTATTACACGATTTTTGGGATACACAAGATTAACATTGTTTAACGTTAATTATCCAATTAATATTTTTTCTGTTGGTTGTATTTAGGAGCGGGGTTTTCGAGTCGATTCCACACGAAGGTGAGCGAAGTTCTCGAGTCTGATTCCATTCGAAGGTCGGAAATCATTTTAAACATTGCATTGCACGTCTTTGATCTGTAAATTTTAGATTAATTCTTAATATTGATTTTATTATACTATTTGATCTTAGTTCAATTAGATTATAATTAGCTCTCATAGAAAATGAATTTCATCATGTATTCCGAACACCTATTTTGTGTACTCTTTTTCTATTTAGTTTGAAAAATTAAGAAGATCCTCCATTTTCATTCAAAATAAATAAAATAAAATAAAATAAACGTAATAGATGTGCCATTATTTGGATGCCATGACATAACAGCTGATATATTTTCTTGCTTACATTTCTTCATAGGATATGTTGAGGTGTGACTGCCATATAGTACGAAGTCTTCTCCTCGGCCAGCGTGAGGTATTGTCCGCTCTCCCCAGGGCGCCGCCGCTTGGACGCACGCGCACCCGGAATCACGGTTTGCCCTACAAAAAGCGCCTCTCGTGGTAAGGGGAGCCCGCACTATATAAGCAGTACACTCTCTTGATTTCTTTCGGTATGGGACTTTCGGACTCGATGCCCCCGATGCCCATCCCGCAACATTGATAATGGCATCTGTCACTACCAAGAGATCAACATACGCTAGCCATTGTCTGTTACTTGCTTTTGTAATGTGAGATTGGGCATATATGGAGCCCATTTTAAATTGAGATGGTTCGATTAGCCCTTTTCCTGGGACTAGTCCAGGTTTGGCCCACCATGTAGTTTCCAGATCTGGTGTCTTTCGTTTCTTCTATGCTACTATTTTTTATTCTTTTATGCATGCTCTGGTCCCATCTCACCATCTTATTGAGATGTGGAGCGGTTGTTTTCTCAAAAAAAGAAGAAGAAGAAG
>KE504750.1:1538106-1549681 GCA_000441515.1 Elaeis oleifera | reverse complement strand
CTTTACTTCCGGAGACGCGCCGTGATCTACGGATACGGGGCATGCTGAGGAAAGAAGAGTTGTTACCTAGTACTTTCGGAGACGCACCGTGATCTACGGATATGGGTATACCGAGGAAAGAAGAGTTGTTTACCTAGTATTTTCGGAGATGCACCATGATCTACGGATACGGGGCGTGCCGAGGAAAGATAGATATTTTCTTAAGATTAATCGCATCTATTTAATTAAAAAAAGAGATACAACTCTACTTGTGCAAAATTAATTCAAAACTTTCGAGCTCTTTATTTTTAATTACATTAATTTTAAGATAATTTATTTTTTAAATCAAAACAACGCTTCTTTCTTTTATTTTATAATCTCAACTTAGCCCAAGGTCCCTGAGGATACGATCTCGACTCATCCTACCTACGTAGTGAGTAGATTTACTTTTGGTGCTATCAACGACTACGCATCAATAGTCATTGAAGTGATATGTGATTAGGAGTAAGGATTGGTCAAAGATCCAAGAAGAAGAAGCTTGAGTTACAGTATCTCTTGGATCGGCTTCTGAGATTTGATAGTTCGACTTCGACCTCAGTCATGCCCATCTTCGGCACAGTCGGGGTATTACCCCCAATGGTTTTGATATTATTTGTTTCTTCTTTTCTTAGGTATTCTTTTGGAATACCTAGTCGGTGAGCTTTCAAGTCGGCCATCAATGGAATTCAAACAGTACTCAGGATACATTACATTAGATGAAGCCAAAGATACCAATTTCTATTATTTTGTAGTGGCTGAGATATTACCCCACAACATATGCCCCCCTACTCGTTGGCCTAAGCTGGGGCTAGGCCCAGGGAGTATGAATCAATATTTTGCTCCTGAAGATATGAGTCGGCCCTTGATTTTTCAAAGGATATGGCGTATCCATCATGTGACTTGGGCAGTCCATAGCTTTGGCCTATTTTCCCTAGTTTCGTTGGTTGATGTGACACATTTTGATTTGTGGTTCGTTGTCCCTACAAATGGCCCAGGTTTGAGTCTTTTGAGCTTAATGGCTTGACATGATATGGTTTGACATGACTTAGTGCTTAGGCTTGATTTGGAAGGGGCATGCAGAAGTCTACCATCAAACTTTTCAAATAGAGTAACCAAAATGAGTGTCGGTCGAAGCTTGAGTCTGGGGATGACCGAATTGGGCCCATGGATGATCTCTTGAGAGGGGACGACGTTGGAAGCTTTATTATGCAGTCTTTGAAAGAAATCCTTTAAGTCGCACTATGGTCACTGCTGCTTCCCAAGTTTGGCTCAAAGAATATGGTAAGGTACCCTTCGAGATTTGCCGAGAGCTTTCACTCCCTCCCTTTGCCGATGCTTTGAAGGCTTTTGATATGAACCTTTTGACATGACGGAATGCTTTGGTAGCCGAGGTGTGATGTCACGGTGCATATTATAATTTCTTATCAGAAAGGAGGTTTTCCATTTAGTATTTGGAACTTGACCGCGATGTCGCCCCACTCCCATCATGATGATAATGATGATGATGATGATGTCTGCGCTAGCAATGGCGATGCCCGTCAGATACAACATGTGTATCCGGAGCATGGTATGCATGGTTCTATTATTGGTGCATGCCCATCACCTCCCAATCGCTTCTCACTGGGTTCGGACATGGCAGGTGTGGTTGTATCATGGGTCATGCAAATAGGTCCTCGCCAGTGAAGGACCGTCAGGCGGCATTACCGTTGGTGGGCAATAATTTGGAGTTCCATGCAGGCATATTGGAGAGCTTCGGTGAGTACCTTTGATTCCATCTGACGCTGGGTGCAGGGTCGGAGAGCGGTGATGTCCATGGGTGGCTTCGGCACTTACTAAAGTTGCACGCACAGAAGGTGCTTCAATGCTGGGAAAGATACGCAAGAGGTCTTGGGCATCCGGATTTGGAGATGATTGGCATTGTCGGAGGCTCGGACATGCATGCGGGAAGCACGGTGCTGCTTGGGATCAGTTTCGACAGTGCCTACTTTGAGATTGCAAAGAGGGGGCTCTGGTGCTTTCAAATGGGTGCCAAAAGAGACTTCAGCATTATTGAAGGGAGGCTTTGGTGCTGTTTGGGACCGATCCTACTGACAGACTTTAGTGAAGCCTAGGATTGGTTTGATGGCAAGCATTTCTGGTTTTGGCACTGCTGTGGACTGAATCGATCGATCAGGCTCGGCAAAGCCTAGGATTGGCCAGTAGACTTCGGCGTGGCTGGAAATAAGGCACGCAAAGGGGGACATTGGAGATGAATACCTAGGCGAACTCAGTGTCGCCGATGATGAGGCAAAGGGGCCGAAACTCAGGAGCCCAGATCTGGGCTGAGTCGGTGTTGCCGTAGGAGAATCGATGTCGTCCGAAAGTGGGTTCATGGGTGGTCATTCTTGGTACCACCTGGGATGGATCGAATGGCAGGCATCGGTGTTGCTGGATAGGATCGCCAGGTTAGTATGTAAGATCTTAGGATCAGCCCTACCGAAGGTGTTTGGTGCTGCTCAGGGTTGGGTCGGTTGGGTGGGGCCCCAGGTTTAGGCACCACACGGAGAGGGGCTCTATCAGTGGGCCTTATCAGAGCTGATGCGGGTGGTCTGGATTGCACCAGAGTGTGTGGGTGCATCAGAATGCTTCGATCCTGTGGATAGGGGTGTCGGCCACATCGGAGGGAGATGGGCACATGGGAGACTGGGTTCACCGGTAGGTAACTTTGATAGGACCTGCCTCGATATCTAAGTCAAGCTAGGCTCGTACCGAGGAGTTCAGGGCTTCAGGTGACATTATAGGCCAGACTTACTTCGGCTTGCGCATGCAAGGGAGATGTGGTTGCCCCGGTGGCTTCGATGCCGGCAGGGGTGCACGCAAGAGGAGGCTAGAGGGCCTGCTTCGGCCGATCTTACCTCGATTGGGTGCACGGGAGGGGCATGGTGGCTCGCTAATAGTCTCGACACCGGTGAAGATCGGGTGTGCAGGCAAAGCATGGTCGATCATGGGGGGTCCATGATGTTTGGCCTCGGCATCATCTGAGGCACACGTGCATGGAGGAAGTTTGGGCTGTTGAAGGGCTGATTTAGCATCGTTGGGTGTGTGTGCAGGGAGCACGACTCAGACATTGAATAGGGGTGCGCGTATGCAGACTTCATCCATGCTGAGGTGGGTCCTGGACTATGAAGAGATTAGTAAAGGGGGACTCTAGTCCCACTATTCTTTCGTTGACACTCCTTTATAGCTTTTTGTATAAATCTCTGACACTAGTGGATGGAACGTGGGTGATGCAGTCGTATAATGTGATTTTTGTTTAGAGAGCGGTGCGGGTTTCGTCACCTCATGAATGTCTCATCACCTCGTGAACCGAACACCTCTCTTGCGCTTTTACCTCATCCTAAGACCTTTCTTCTTTGTGAGGTATGGTCTACCTCGGCCTCAAAAATCTTAACGGCTTTAGCTTCATGAATTTTAAGGATTTCCAAAGGATGCCAAGGATCCGGAGGTCCCCACAGGATCTTGAGGATCTTAGGCACTTCTCGAAGGACGTTAGAGATCCATAGGTCCCCACAGGTATTGGTAGATCCTCACAGGGTTGTTGGAAAACAGGTAGTTTAAAGCATATATTTTTAAATTTTATAGCGGAAGCAGTAGATTAAACTATTAAATCTTGTATACATACTTTAGATCAAATCTAAACTATATTCCTAAGGATCTATGACATGAAAATATTGCACAAAAAAATTTGATCTAAAGAAAAATACTGCATCGATCGTATTGA
Organism: Elaeis oleifera; assembly: GCA_000441515.1. Classification (NCBI taxonomy): domain Eukaryota; kingdom Viridiplantae; phylum Streptophyta; class Magnoliopsida; order Arecales; family Arecaceae; genus Elaeis; species Elaeis oleifera. The sequence goes on along the minus strand of KE504750.1, from coordinate 1,545,903 downwards.
TGCCCCTAATCAGATCTAACGGTTAGATCTGATTCGATGAGTTCAAACCCATTACCTGATCATGGGTCAATGATCTCTGCTACTAATGAATATGGTAGGAGGTCCTTCTTGATGTCGAGCAGCCGCATAATATATCCGATCTCTACAGATGGTCTACTCGAAGCACCGAACAGATCATCCTTTCTGGGGTACTAGCTCGTGATGAAGACTCTGGATGGCTGATGGAGATTCTTTTCTTTAGATCAAATGGACACCTCCAGATCAAAAGAAGGATCTTTTCAAGAAGGAGATGGTGTGAAAGAAGAAGAACAAAACTCTTTTATTTTCTCTCTCACAAAATAGGAACTAAGAAATCCTAGAAACCCCACCTTAGATCTCACACCCCAAAGAGGATCTTCTTTCGCTTTTTCTCATGCACAGACACCCACCCTCTCTCTCAAATTTCTCATGCACTCTCTAAGATTTTCTTACACCAAATCTGAAGTTATTTAGTGCATAAAAATCAGCCCTTTTTAAAGGTGGCATCCCATGTAGAGTTTGGATAATCTGGTTTAGCTTCAAACAGCCTTTGATCTTATCATAAATTCAAATCAAATTTGAATTTTATTTTAAACCAATTTAATTCACATATAAGGAACTCAGAAAGGACAGTGACACAACTCAGATTGGTGTAAAAAATATCATGCAAAAATTCATATTACGTATGAGAAGAAGGCTGGTTGGCGGTTAGGTAGAGTCCCATAAAACTTGGACTCTTATTCTAAGTTTGATTTCAAACCAATTTGAACTCAAACTCAATCTAAAAAATTTTAATCTAAAGAGGATCAAAAGAAGGCATCACACACCTTCTAGGCACAAAAAATTCCACATGAAAACCATTCGCATGCGTGAAGAAGAGATGGGCGAAGGTAGAAGTGGCGCAAGGGGTGTTTTATTCCATTTGAATTTGAACTTGTGTTCTTATCTAATGAGGTTCTTGATCCAACCAAATTAGGTTAAACCCAATTAAATTATCTGATCTAATTAGATAATAAATAATCTTGATTAAATCTTAATCAAATTAAAAATTAATCAGGCTTGAATCAAGAATCGAACATCTTTAGTGATTAGGTCATCTAATAATCTAATCGGATTAAACCAAATTGAATCTAATTCAATTAGATTTAATCCAAATCTTAATACTTAATTAAATTAAATTAATTAATAATCTAATTACTAATCAATTCTCTTATAATTTATCAATAATTAATAAATTAATTTATTATAATATTTACACAAGGTTAATCATCAATCGAATTGACGATTAAACTCTAGAACGATTTTCAATCGCTGATCAGCCACATGATCAGTCAGAAACTTTTTTTGAGTATGATCTTATAGATTCGAACCTAAGTCGATAGTATAGGAATATCTTTCTATACCAATCAAAGTAACCATCTAGCAATGGTATCCGACATCTGGATAGATCGAAAGATTGCATAGCAGCATTCTAGAACCTATTGGCATATGATTATCATATAATTCATTCTTTTGACCCTAATGCTCAAGGTGACCTGAAGTTTTACTGTCAAATCCAAATTTGTTAACCACATTGTGTCTCTACCTTTCAAATCCATCACATGGATTATCCTGATCAAGATTTTACTAAATTGAAACACACAGATGTATTAACTCCTACTTATTCGGAGGGAACAATTCTATCTTGACTCACATACTGACTTCATAAGTACTTGACTGTACCCAAAAACTTTCTGTCACTAAATTAGAAATTCAGATAATCTGGCACCAAAGCACAGTGAGTTGCTTGCAAGTCACCATGGTAATCTCAGATCGGAGGGACATTTATACCTATATCCTTCACGAGCTACTCTTGACAGCAGAGTACCCAATAGTTGATCATGTTCAATGAGATGTACTCCTACATCTCACTTATATGTTATACCGATGTCTCCATACTACTTGGTTATGAGGACAACCAACGCATATGACACACAACGGTCTATACTTGATAAACGTTATCGGTCTAGCAATAGTATATCATTTGATCATGAACTTAAATTTAAAGACTAAATGATATATCCTTCTATATTGATTAGGATAATCCTAAGGACTTCATCACAACAATTGAAGTTCATTAAGAAAATGTACACTACTTTATGATGAAAAATTAATAATAAATTTATTAATTTATCAATTTATATATATTTATATTTTTTAGCACAACTGTCAGTAGACTGACGATTGACTTTGGGACACAATTTTTCACAAGGATCTCTTTTTGTGGTGCCTGGGTAGTGGTGCTTTAAACACCTTTCTCGTAATGAAGCTAGTTCTTCTAAAAAGTAAATTTGTATGTACTAAGTTCAAGTGACCCAGGGTAAGTGCTGAAGCATATGTATGCACAATCGAGAGTTGATGGGATAAGGGACAATGTGGCATCTTTTTCACCATAAATCTCCTAAGGCATGTGGTATGGAGGCAACAAAGATGCTGAGGGGCTCCGTGCAGAGGGCAGGTCCCATGATATGGGGAGTAACTTCAGCGCCATCTGTCGGTGACTTTGGTAGTCATGAGGATGAGGGGAATCTTAAGGCGTCTCCCTATGGGAGACTTTGGCTTTACCAACGAGGATTTTGTGAGTCTTTTAAACTAGTTTCCCTCCAGCTCGGATTGCTTGGCCCTTATTTTAGGTCTGATCAAAATAGTTCTAGGTGCTGCCTCCTGTTGGGAGATGCTGGGGCAACCTAGCCAAGAGTTTGGAGGTTTCTACAGGGCTTAAGCTCATGGTAAGCAGCTCCGGTGTGGCCCGAGGTTAGATAGTTGGCACAGCTGGGGATCGAGGCGGCCACTGGTCTTAGTGCTAGTTCAGGACTTGATCCACCAGCGAGTAGGTTCGGTCCTGCTTATGGATAAACATGAAGATGCATGTGCAGGGAGTTTGTGAACAATCACAATCCAACAAACACATGAGCTTTCAGATTGAGGTCTTTGGCATCACAAGAAGTAGTCTAATGTTGAGGTGTGGGTCGACGTTGCTGGACATACGAAAGATGCACAGAAAAATCCTTCGGCCAAGATCGCATGCTTTGATCAAGCATATGAGAGGAACGAAAGAAACTTTGGTTCAATGAGTATATCGGAGGGGTTTCAGACCTACAAAGATCAGCCTTGGAGCCGCCCAAAACATGATGCTCACGTAGAAACTATGGGATCTCCTATCCTACCAAGTGGTGGGGTTTTCTGGCTCTCACTAAAGAGTGGTCTTCACACGCACTCCCACTAAAGAGTGGGGGCTTTCGAATGTGCTCCCACTGAACAATGGGGGCTTCGACTGCTCTCCCACTAAGGAGCGTGGGCTTCGATTGCTCTCCCACTAAGGAGTGTGGGCTTTGCCAGCTCTCTCATTAAAGAGTGAAGGCTTTGACTGCACTCCCATAGAGAAGTGGGGGCTTTACTGGCTCTCTCACTAAAGAGTGAAGGCTTCGACTGCACTCTCACAGAGGAGTGAGGGCTTTGTCATCTCTTCCACTAAAGAGTGGGGCTTCAGCTGTGCTCTTATGGAGGAGTGAAGATTTATCAGCTCTCCTACTAAAGAGTGGGGCTTTGGCTGTACTCCCATAGAGGAGTGGAGACTTTATCGGCTCTCTCACTAAAGAGTGGAGGCTTCGGCTGCTCTCCTATTGAGGCATAAGTGGCCGTTCATGCCCTCCTTCTAGTTTGGATTTGAGCTTTTGCTAAATGCTCAAAGATTTGTTGCTTTGTAAGAGAAAAATAGAATAATAGAAGGAGCTTAGATGTCTATTACCATAGAAGTTATGAGTTCTGTTAGAGAGCTCTTGGGTCCTGTTTGACTCCTCATTAATTGCTTTGATTTGTACTTGAGCTTTACCTCAATTTGGACTTATTATTTTTTTTCTTTAGATTGATCTTATTTTGAACTTCGGATTGGTCAGGTTCTGTCTTTGGATTGGCCTGTTCTGGACTTTGGATCAGTCTGTGTTTGACTTTAGATCGGCCAGGATATACTTCAGATTGACCAGAATCTGACTTCTAATCGATCAGGATCCTAGCTTCAGCCACAGTCTTGATTTAACTTAGGCTCTGAGCTTGATTTCGACTTTGGCTTTGGCTTTAATTTCGACTTTGGCTTCGGCCTCGATTTTGATTTTGGCTTCGGCCTCGATTTTGACTTTGGCCTCAGCTTTGATTTCGACTTCGGCCTCGATTTTGACTTCGATCTCAGCCTTGATTTTGATGCTCACAGGCCTGTAATTTTTTTGAATGAAAGAAATAAAATAGAAAGTAAGGGCTTAAGAACCTCTTTCCAAAAAATTTTGTGCAAGTCTTTTGAAGCTTGCTTCCTCTTCTGGCTAGGATCGCACACCCTTCATTCTGAAGCCTTGTTCTTCTGAAAGCTAGCAGAGGGGTTTGCGAGACTGCCTTCGGTGGCTACCACAAGGCATGATTTTGGGCGGAGCTTGTGCCGACGGGCGTGTCTCAACATCAAGACACCTCAAAGATTCTCTCCTCAACAACATTGTGATAGGTTGCACGCTCTTCTCCAAAATTGGACATAGGCCCCTTCCTCTAACACCAATATGTTGTGGATGAAATTTATCTCAGACCGAAGATGCTGGAGCATGATGAAGCCCGACGAGTCGACGGTGGTCGGACCTACAAGAAAAATCTTCACTAGAGGTGGCTTCGACGGGAGCCCTCCGATGCTCAAGTCAGATTTCTCGTAATAGGAGGGGAAGAGCAAGTATATATTTTTTAGAGGAAGAGGAGACGTACCTTTTGGAATCCCCTGTTTATCTTTTTATAGGTGAGATTGGAGCCGTGGAAGAACATGAATAGTCAAAGATATTTTCTCCATCGAATGTCCTCGTGAGTTATGCCTAGCAGTATTGCCTCATGGCACGTAGGGAGCCGTCTTTATTTATGGCATAAGCTGATAAAAAAGCAGTTGGATGGCGTGGAGAGCTTACTCCACTCATGATTATGTTCATTTATTAATGGGGTGATGTGACGGACCATACAAAGACCTCACGGGGGCTAATGGCTGAAGCTGATAATAGAGACTGAAGCCAGGATTAGAGGCTGAGGATCGGAGGTTGAGGTGGGATCAGGCATGCATGGAGATCACAGGCCTTCTTGGGCCGAAGTCAAGATGCAGAGGTGCCTCTCCTTGCCACCTTTTCTCTTTCTTTTCCTCATTTTCTCTGTCTTATTATGTTGCTTATGGGAAATAGGATGAAGAAAAGAGGCAATTAATACCTCTGTCAGATCTAGTTCAGAAGTCCTTCTCTATATCTTTAACTAATACTAAAACACCACAACAGGGGCCTGGGAGAGAGAAAGAGAGAGAAAGTCATAGAGTCTCTTTTTGCCCTCATGATATCCTTGAGAACTATCCCTGGCCGTTAGATTTTCTAAGGGTCGGAAGGTAGTGTCGTCTCACAACAAGTGGAGAGGACTGTTGTCTTTGTTAATGATATGGGTAGGCAATCATGAAAACGGCGTGGTTTGTTCATGGCCACCTTTATTATTAAATAGAGTGACATGACCACCCTCTTTAATTGTAGAATGGGGCCTTCAAAGAAGAAGCCACAATCGTGGCATCCGTGGGATTGGGACACTCCTTTGGTCTATGTCCGATGTCTGGGTGTCATGTCTGGACCAACAGTCATAGACTCGACTGAAATAAGGATCGGCCGCTGGGACCAAAGCGGTCGGCCGATGTCAGGATCAGCCCCATAAGCTATAGGAATGTTTAACAGGTAGGGATCGATAAGATCCGATGTGGAGCCTTCAATCAGGTTACATTAGATAACTTCCTGGATAAATGTCCCATTGTTCTAGGACGGTGTGTCTTCCATTAGGATAGTGCTCATTATTCTTCCTCTGACATTGTAATAATATTCCTGCAATCCCTTATCTTGACTCCCTTTCGTTCTATGTCTATGGTGTAATTAAGGTACCATCCCCTAACAGGAGTCATCCCCTTCAAAGTGTTGGTCTGATATAGTCATTGATATGATATGTGATTAGGAGTAAAGATTGGCCGCGATATCCCTTGGATCGGCATTTGAGGTTTGACAGTTCGACTTCGGCCTCGATCATGCCTGTCTTCGGCACAGTCGGGTTATTACCTCCAACAGTTTTGATATTATTTGTTTCTTCTTTCTTAGCACTACAAGAAAATGTATTTTTTGCGACGGTATTTTTCGTCGCTAATAATGACTTGCCGTCGCAAAAGAGTATTTGCGACGGTCTTGCGACGGCATTTTAACCGTCGTCGTTTCGACCGCAGTAAAAACTTCGCGACGGTGGAATATCATCGCAAAAGATTTTTGCGATAATTTTTTGCGACGGTAATTGCTTGCGTCATAAAAAGACATCATATAAGATGTATTTGTGACATTTATTTACGATAGAAGATGCCATTGCAAATAACTTTTTGCCATCATATTTTATCATCACAAATAAGTATTTTATTTTTACGACAACTATAGCCATTACAAATAGTGATAATAATTTTTTTTATTATAGCACTCTACCGTCGCAAATAGTGGTAGCAAAAAATTTTTTTTTCTTACAGCGTTTTGCTGTCACAAATAGTGGTAGCAAAATTTTTTTTTCTTTACAGCACTTTACCGTCGCAAATAGTGGTGGCAAAAAACTTTTTTTATTATCTTCGATACATTATTTACGATAGCAAATACCGTCACAAAAATATAAATTATATTTTATTAATTATATTTATTTTTTATTCTTTTTATATAAATGTGCCTGTGAACTTGTAACCATTATTGATACACCTGCTTATCAATTAGAGAGGAAATAAAGCATAATACTCAAATATTGAAAATAATTCATTCAACCAAAATAACTTGAAATGCATTATCCAATATTAAAATTTATCTCGATTTTACTCAAACATAATATAAATATTCAAGTACATATTCATTGTTCAAAATATAATAAAAGTAAAACAGAACAAGAAATTTGCTTGCTTCATCTTCATAGACTTATATCTAAATCTGAAAATAAATAAACAATATATATTAATTTAATAAATTATTATAAAAAATATAAAATGAGATTACTAACAAAATAAATTTTTTAGAGCAAAGGTTACGATGGAATCCCCTTACAATTTTCGACTTCCTGTACCAAAGGATGTGCCAACAATATGAACATGTTCATATTGTTGGCACAAAGGTCTAATACAAGAAATTATTGTTTTTTATACTACACAATGGTCAGATTTACTTTAAAACTAGTAGCCAGCTTGAAGCTACCAATCAAGCATAACATTTCAGTTTTATTATCTTCCTCATTAAAATGGCTGCAACTATTCGAGTATCATCTTGTACCCCCTGCCGACACCAAAGTCGGTAGCTCTGAAACCAAAAAGTTCAAAAGACTTGAAAGAGAAATCAATTCTGCAGCCTAAGATATTTTGAACTGTGATGAGCTAAAGGCCTCTGGAATCACTTGCAAGTATTGATTCAACAGTGAGGCAATAACCCAACCTACATTTTTAATGGACCAATACTATGAATGCTTTCTCTCAACAAATCATCATTATGCTCATAAGCACAAGGTCTTTAATTTAATCATAGGAACCATGCAAATATCCCACCACATTCACCTCGAAAATGATTCTACGCTTCTGAAACAACACAGGGAATCATGTTAAAACTAAGAGAATACATTCTTGAATCTGGGTTCATGAGTAAGCAAAAGTAGTTTGAGCAAGATTGGGATGGATTAGGAAATTGTTGGCTAGCT